>DWEE01000796.1:0-15303 GCA_018245755.1 Parelbella macleannani | reverse complement strand
TGAGAACAGCTTTAAATGTAAAGGTTCATTACAATTATACCTGTAACCCCCACATCTTTAAGAATTTTAATGTATTAAAATGACCACAGTATCAGAAAAACATAATCGAAAAAAATCCCTTGAACATTTTACATTTGTGCCATGTTTCTTGGTATGGGTGCATAATAAGAAAATAACATAAATTTCTATTATAACAACGCGGCCTAGGTTCATGCGGTCCGACGTCCTCATTAGCGAAATTATTAGAAACAACGCATTGTTCCTTATTTCTGCGAAAACAAAGGACTTTTCCCGGTAAAAACTAAGGAATGGTATTTAGTGTTAGGGTTGCTGTTATCAGAATTCCTCGTATTTGACCTAGCTTTAAAAACATTCTTGAAGAAAAGAATTACACAAATATTACCATTTGTTATAACCATAGTCATTTTAAATGTGAATATTGATTGCGAATGTTTCTATATTTTAAAGAGACTTTTTAATTTCCAGTTTAAATAATTGTATAGATGACAATCATAGATTTACTTTAACGTTTGTGTATGAAGCTAGTTATAATGGTCACGGGACATCTACACGTTACTCGGAATACTGTATTGTTTGCTGTTCTGAAATATTTTCGGTTAATGGCAGGACTTTCTCATAGTTGGACCTAGTCAGTTTTTATTGTAACTTTTTTATTTTAAGACTGTAAATGTGGATTTTTATGCGCAAAACTTGTCCGGTTTTAACAACATTTAGTCAAATCCCGTCCATTTGGTTATTTAGTTCCATGTCTTTGAGTACTAAATTTTATTTCATTCTAGTGCAAAAGATACTACTTGTGTTTTGCACTACCGAAACGGATTAACATTATTATTCTTGATTTCGTTAATGATTCATAAAATATAAATTTACCTTTACGAACTAGTAAAGAACTAAAATTTACATAAAAAATATAAATATAGCTATTTAATGTCGTAAATTTATTAATGTACACAGATATATATCGTGTAGGTACATGTTATTTTAAATCGCAGATTAAAAAGCAAAGTGTACCTACAGATTTGTTTAATTTTGTTAAAATATATTTACCTTTTACCTACATAGTCGCTTTTAACTACTTTAATTTCTTTTACATCCACTATTAATCAATTTATAACCATGATGGTAATTAAACGTAAACGCAACATTATGCCTTAATCATCGAAGGGGTAGACAGTGTAGTGCAGCACATTCCCACGTTTCTCCTTTTACGTTTATGAATGTAATTAGTTATAATTAGACAGAATTGCATACTGAAGTACAGTGGCCTTTCATTATAACAAAAAGTCGCAAAAGGTTATAAAATATACGAGCGAAATAGGTCCGTAAATGAATTCATATAACATCTGTTTTATATTGGTTTACGTCAAAGGAAATACATTTCTAACTACCGCTCCTAAAAGCTTTCAGTTCATTGTACAAAATTATGCAACATTACAGATATATATTGTTCCATAATCACTCCCATGGCACATTTCATCGGATATTGTAATTCAAAACCGCTATCTTTGTGTCAGTGAAGAATCGTTGAGCGATAAGTCTGCGGCAAGATATTTCAAAACACAAACGTTGGGCTCAACCCAAAGGGTGTGCCTTACAAGCAATATTCCGCCCTCTTAATCACTACCCAGTGAATAATTAATAACACCTCAATTAAAACATCAACTAAGCATTTTCGACCATCTGATGAAGACATTTATGTACAGCACTGATTATTTCATGTTTTAATTAAATGACTATTAAAGTAGATATTTTTCATGCAGTATTTTTCATTTATAAATATCAAATTTAGTTATGATTTATGCAAAAGCTTACTCATATCCATTCTTTACATTGGCCAATGCGATAGTCGTTAATATAAATGATTAATAGCTTACGGTGACGGTCGGAATTCGTAAATAAACTAAACAATATCTAGTGTCCGTTCGATAAGCATGGACTTCTAAGAAATTTGTAAACAGCGTCAGGTGTTGATAAAGTTGTACCGTCGAAATCATTAATTCGTGCGGGTACTTATTTTAAAATACATATTACAAAACAAAATTTCTATATCGCGCATTGTTATACCCCTTTTAACCCTTTTGAATTTCGAAATGTAAAACAACGTTATTTTAAACGAGATTGAGATATTTGTTTCGTGTCTGAACAAGTAGTATTACTAATTAACGCCTGAGGGAGCTAAAACAGGCTGTGCGATTTATCGTAAAACCCAATTTAGAGCCGGGAGGCACGCGATTACAATCTTCTCACGACAGGGAAGGCGCGCAAACTCCTCATCTCGAGGGAAATCACGCACGCAACAAACTTTATAGCAACACGTCCGAGAGCCCATCCGCCTGGAGCGGCCGAGAGCAACCGCCACACACAGACTTAGACTCGTTCTTAAGAAATAACAAGACGCGGGCAGTGCCTCTATACCGATGCCTCGATTGATATTCAAAACTTTTTGTAACACGACGCACTTACACACGCAACGGGCATTCAATCATTTCTCAATGCTTGTCACTTTCACAATTAACGGGCACCCGTAAGAAGCAATGCCCGTATCTCGCAGAGACACTGACCGTGGTGGAGTATGGCTGTAGAGCCAGTCGGATCCCATCTTGAGCCAGGCGCTCGCGCAGAAGCCGTTTCAGTTGAATTCGCGGGATCTTCACCAACTCGGCTTTGCCCTCCTCGTATTCATCGGCGTATTTCGCCGGCTCCACAGTGGCAGTCGCCTGCTCCTTTCTAGCTTCCTCCTCACACCGACAGGAGTCCCGAGCGGCAGCCGCTTCCTCCAACGTGAAGTAAACAGCCGCTGCACCTTCCTCTCTCAAACTTCTTACGGAGTGCAGTAACCGCTGTCGATGAGCAGGGTTTAGGACTCCGATCGCATCCAGGTCGGGTTCACCGACTTGTTTGCATATTTCCAAGTCATCGTAACCGTTGTCGATAAAACTCTCCGCGTATTGGCCCAAGTGAAGCGACCGCAACCACTCGACGACAATGTTGCCGTTCGCAGACGAGGCCATCGCGTCAAAGCGCGGGGTACATCACAAGGTGTGCTCGCGGCGCGGCGGTCGGCGAGAAACTGTCGGCTTCGCTCCCCTTCGCCCCCCCTCTCTCCCCACGAACCGCGGTCGCCGCCCCTAGACCTACGTGCTTTTGCTTTTTGACATTTTGTAGCATAATCGTTTCATTTCACAAAGGTGCGCGCTACGTCACGTGATAGGTGCTTTGAATAGTGTTTACATTATTACGACGCCCGGACACAATAGGACGTGATATTGATTCAATTCCATAGGTTAAGCTTTATTCAAATACCTACCGAGAGACGTTATTTGATTTTTATTATAAAGCAAATTGACGTGACAAAAAAGCGATATGAAAATAAAAATATAGGTACGCATGTCAGCGGGTGGTGGACCGCTTCGATGATTTGTGTGATGTTTTTTTATGTGATCACAAACTTGTGGCGCCTTTAGCTTGTTTGTCCAAATTTTGTACCTGCCTGCCTTCTCATGTGCATTATAATAAGTTTATATACGTGTGTAATTGTCATCTTTAGATTGCTAAATACAGTGTATTAACTACAGTTTAGTTCAATTGTGGATTACGCCTCGTTAATTTGCGGATCTTGACGTAGAACACTGTGTACGTACATGTCTGCTTGCGTTGAGTTATGCTCCATTTTTGAGCTTACTACATCGGTAAATAAAGACTTACATTTAATTCACAAGTTGTGCATATAGTCAGACTAGCAAGACTTACGCAACATGACAGACCGATTACAATTTACTAGCCGCTATTGTTTATAGCGGCTATTTAATTCTATGTAATTTAAATGTGTTTAATACAGATAACATCTTAGGTATAGAGAATTTGCACCTTGTTCAATTAATCGCAGCCTATAATTGTCCAACTCTCTTGTTAACCAAAAAAGTGAAAAAATATTTTTTCCAGGTCATATATTGCACAAACATTTCAAAGCTGAACGATTTGCGATTATGTATATCCTTCTGTAAGTTACATACATGTCACACACAATTAAGAAACATCACAGTAATATAACGAGGATATACGTGAAGATCATAAACGATATCGAAATTTAATTAAATCGAAATCTTTGACATAGTGATCATATTTATCATCATCAGCATCAAATATTTTTATCAATAATCTGTGTTTTCAAATTAATATTAGTAATAAAGCTACGTGTTTTATAAATGTTATAGGAAACTAATCAATAACATGAACACATCTAATAGGTGTCTGTGTACTACCTACCCGATTGACAAATAGGCTTGTATAATACCTCGTAATGGGTTTCAAGCGTTGGTCGCATAGTATACATATGTAGGTACATATATCCTTTCAAAGATAGTGCAAAGACAAAGCTAGTATGAGCTCAGTAATATTATAATATTATATTATCAGTATCTAATGCATATGTTGACAGCTACACACTCTTAAATTGACTCGGAGTCTGGATCTGTGCCCGATGTATGGCAATAGGTTGACATATTGCATGGGAGGTAAACGTCTCTGATGAAACGTGGGAGTGTACTACACTCCTCTGCCTACCCCTTCGGGGATCACAGGCGTGATGTTACGTTTTTTGTTACATTCTTAAGTTAGCAATAACTAAATCTCTTTACTGCCGTAACAAATCCTCAATAACTATATTTCGTATCTTACCCTTAATTCGTTCATACCTAAAGTCCTTGAGAAATAATGATACAGTTAATAGTCAAAGTTATTCGGAACATACTTTGCGACATTAGGCCGATAGACTGCAATATTCCGGACTAGTTCCCGCTCGCTGAACCTACAAAGAGATATAATTTATTGAAGCGGTATCACTAAAGCTGCATGTACATACATAAGCGCGTCCATATGACATATACATTCAATGGTAATAATAACAGCGTTTTAATTATTAAGTATAATATGTACTATACATGAATATACAATTATTGCAGAATTAAAGCAAGATAGATTTTTAAGTAAATAGAAATTATTATAAGGAGGGTTACGCCACTCTTTACAATTACCAAGGCCATTCGTAACACGACGCCTGTAATCCCCAAAGGGGTAGGCAGAGGAGTGTAGTACACTCCCATGTTTCACCAGTTATGTTTAAGTCCCATGGAATAGGCGGTGAGCCTATTGAGCTGTAGTCATTCATTTATTATTAACTAATAGGTATGTACCTACATACAATAATCTGAACATAATTATGTATTCCAAACTTTTTATATTACTGGACATTCCACATTCTTGTAGTACATAGCATGTTAAAAATATTCTATTAAACAAACATAGAACACGAAATTCCAAATACACTCTGACTATCAAAAACATTGAAAAGAAAGGGTACAAGTAGCGCCCTCTAGTTGCATTCGTAGCCACTTACATACACACTATTGCGACAACGGAGTTATTTCTACTGTATGCCAAAAATTTTCATTTATTATTAAAATCAACCGTAAACCCAAACTACTGAAAAACACAAAAGTAACAGTCGATTACGCACATACTAAATAGTAAAGGTACAAATATTCAAAAAATCATGATTTTCACTGGTGAACACTCACAAGTAATATGTAAGTGTGCTGTGTAAGAAAAAAGCACTTTATGTACATACATATATTCACAATTCGCTTTAAGTGCAATTATCTTTGCACCTTGTTTTGTGCAGTAATAATGTACCTCTCTGTGTACAAGAAAAACTATAGTACTTATTATTCAACACGAAACAAATAATAGTATATTTCTATGCCCTAAATCAGCTCAACAGATCTACGATTTAAATTTATCAATTTATTTTGCAATTAGTGCAAAAGATTAAATATTGCAAAAACTCCTGAATTACAATAAATCCAAGACCAATATTATTATAAAATTCTATTTAGTTCAAGATATAAATATGTAATGATTAAATGTTACTTGCTGTACTGGTAAAAGAAATATCGCGCAGAAATCTGCACACCTTAGATTTATTTAGTAATGTTCTCTAAGGTATGAGAAGTCTGTGGGCTTCACACTTCTTATTCTCAGACGAGTCTTGTGTGCTACGATAAAATAGTCGATAAAACATATCACGCCTGTAATCCCCGAACAGGTAGGCAGTATAGTGTGGTATATTCCTACGTTTCACCAGTTACGTTTACGTCCCGTCATGAAATAGACGATGAACTTATTGCCGTACACCGGGCACTAAACTAGACTCCAAATCTCCGGGAATTCAAGTTAGATTAACCCATAGTACGTAACCTAAGGAGAGAAACCAGAATCTGTCGTTCAGCAATCCCGCTTGCATGCAAAACCAACGAAAAAGAAAAAATGCTATGCGTAAAAAATGTTTACTAATTATATTATATTCAAATTTCAATAGCCACTTCCATTTCATATTTCTAATGTTATCATTCATTATTCATCGAATACGGAGCGACCCGTGTAATTATGTTAGAATCTGCACTTGGCTGTTATTCAGCTACTCCATAAAATATCATTTCGTTAATCACACAGACATACATACATATGTTGGAAATTTACCGATTATTACCGATTAAATTGAATAGCGGCCATCGGAAGCGATACGGTACGTTTAAAATGGAACAATTATGCGAATTTTCGGTTTTACGCCTGATTTGTTCATTGTTGCCGTATACGGATTTATGTATATGTTATTTTATATAAATACTTTATACAACATTAACCGGGTTAATTCACCTTATAATGAAGTATTTCGGTATACAATAATCGTGCCACAAAGCGGTTTCACCTCGCGTTATAGTTTGTACAGTTTAACGTTATGAGAGGATGAGTTTTATACGTGTGTAATTTTGTTCGCGCTAATACATCATGAACGTTTTTCGGCTATGAAACGTTTGCTTGTGATTTAATTTATAGGTGTTTCGGGGAATAGTACCTATCACTTTGAACGAAACGATTCTATCTAACCTGTAAGTTATTTGTTTCATAAACGTATTTTGCACTCGGTGCTCTCTGCTCACCCCGTGAGCAGCCTGGCTCGAAGATACGATAATGACAATTATTATAAAATATATGTACATTGTATTATCCAATATATATTGTACACAGTCTCAATTAGATATATATTTAAAATATGTCTCGTAACTGAGTTGTCGATAAAAATTGTCTATATATCTTGTTCTTGAAAACGTTCCGTATGCATTATTCTAACAAAACTGAAAGCGGGGACCGCTAATACACTTTCGGAGGCCTTTCGACACTTTCTTATCGGGAAACCTCTTTGTTATCTCTCCGGCCGCTTAAGAAAATAGATGATTCTTCCTCGTTTGAAAACATTGAGAGCGCGAAATGCCTTTCTGTATTTGAGTTTCTTTCCGAAAAACTATGCCTTTGGTAAACGCGTACGTTGTACAAGATAAAATTTTATATTATTAGTGTTCTTTTGTAGATCAATGAGAAATTAATGTAATATTTTTTTGTCTCTACCCACGTCGATCAAGTTGAGGTTAGAAGTTACACATTCATATTTACAAGTTTCTTATCATGCGTGGATGGCGGAAATCGTTAATTACAAGCTCACGAGAACACTTCAAACTTTTAGTTTCACACATCTTTTTATATGTACACATTAATGCTATCTATAAAACGGGCACAATCTCCAAAAAATTTAAATCGACATAGAATCATGTTGGTATAGTTTTATTATGTCGGAGCAAAAAATAATTCTTCTCATACCAATACAGTGATTCTATTGTAACTAGCGAACCATGGAAAACTCTGGAACTTCAGCACGTACTTAGATGTTTGTTATACAGTAGACAATTTATTATAAACAAAATTTTGGTACAAGTAATTTTTATTTACTCTGTCGCGTGTTAGGACCACTTTCTTTCCATTAATCCCAAATGAGAGAACGTCTAATATTGCATACGGGGAAACATTGAAATAATCATACTACGGTAATAGTGTACAGATTTGTCAGTATTTGTATATCTTTCACTTTTTTCGTATTTTGTTTTTTTTTTTTTTCACCATACAGTATCACGGCTAAATGCCAGGCTATCATAATGAAAAAAAATACGTTATGCTTACACGTATGAGGTAGTGGGCACAAGTGAATAGTAAAGCCCGAATTAACATTGTTTATACCAGTGCATTTGCTTTTATGGAAATGTAATGAGAAAGGAAAAATTAAGACACTTACTAACGTTCAATTTCCGACGAGCACCAGATCCGGGGCTCAATATTTCGGCGCAAGTCCAATTTCCATATGCGTTGACCGTGGAGGGATAATGGAGCATAAGATTGAAACTCGGCCCACGGAAGATTTTTTAAAACTTCCGATTCTGCCTACCGTTTTATATGTAGATCGAAATTATTATTATGTAATGGAGAAAGTATTTTATTCATGGCGCCAAGCACCTTAGGGGATGGGCAGTGAGCTAAATAATGCCCAACATCTCCATCCTTACGAATCAAAAATGCTTCTTTTATGAAAAAAACTTAAGATGTGTAAGAATAATAGAAGAATATAGAATGACAATCACGTCATCATTCCAATAGTTACTGATGTGCAGTCAAGATTTCATTTTACTGAACACAGTAAATCATAGCGTACCTATATACATGTACTTAGTCATACTGTCGTTACTTCTTCCATCCATTAAACCATGTAGTGATAATTACGTAGCATTTAGTAGCTAGTAGTCTAGCATTTAGTTTCACGCATTATCAAGCGAAGCCGTTCCATACATTACTTCAATTCGTTGCACATGTAATACATATAATATATGTAGGTACGAGTAAGGACTCAAAATGTGGTTATGTAAAAATGGAATAAAGAAAATCTTCCTTGTAATGTTTGAAAACCTAATATGGCGTACACGTTTAAATCGTTTCTAAACATTAGAAAGAAAAGAAACATAGAAAGAAAAAACTTTTTATTCAAAATATGTACACCTACACTTAATACAAACGTTGAGATACGGTCATTTAACAAATAAAGCAAATGCAGACTGCACACTGGAGACTCCACACATGCTGGAAGTCCAGAAACTACAACCGCTGGTCTTTCATAGGGCCCAATTGAAGATGTCACGGGATAGCAGCCAATAAGACTATCAAATTCTATAAATTCGATAAACAGGATAACATTAGTTATTACTATTGCGAAAGAAAAGGTTATACATATTAAATAAATTGCAAAAATTATAAATCTAAATAGGTGTTGTTCAGTATCGGTTTGTGGACCTTTAAGCTCTTAGTGCTTGTCACAGTTACAATTCTTAGAACAAATAACTCTCTCGCATGACCGTTTGCTTTCACTGTGGAAAGTCAGGGCGAACATAGGACTTTTAAACACGTAAGGGCGGGTTCACATTAGCGGCAGTATGCCAACAATTATTACCATGACTGACAAAAGGTGTAGATACATGCAGCTGTCATCGTCAATGTCATTGATGACTTTATTTCAGTAGCCATTAGTATCACGATTTCATACAAAATATTCTTATTACATAAAAAAGCATTTATTGTTTGGTGTAGATAATTTAGTAGGTACCTAAATTATAAAATTTCGCAAGCTGAAGATTTCACCCAGTGGCGTGCTAAGGGAGTGGCCTATTTCCAGCAATGGACGAAGAAAGACTAATGATGATGATTATGATTGATGAAGCAACATTAATATAGCTGTTGATTTTATGTTTACAATGAAAGTATTTTGCCTATTTTAAATCAGACAAAAGGGCATATGCGACACACATGGATTGTGTGTTTTGCAATTGAAAGACGGGGGTCATCGCAACTGATCAGTACAACTGTCAAACAACGATAAGTGACACGGTTAATAAATAACCGCTCGTCTGTACATAACGTAAGACGAGAAACTGTTCTAGAACACAATAATTCTCTTCGGGTCCAATTTCCATACGCGGTGAGCGTAAAAGGATAATGGCGCACAAAATTGTTCGGGCTCGGCCACCGCTATATTTAAAATTTAATAAACCATTAAAGAAAATGTTTTGAAATATTTTCTAAGTAATCTTTCTAAGAAACACTGGAAGTAAATAATACTGTAATTACGTTATTCAAGAAAACTAATTTTTAACTGAATATAACAGTTTACCTATCTATAGAAAACTTTGTTAGAAATAAAAATAGAGTAACAAATAAGTTAAAAAATAAGAGACTGGAACTCGGCAGGTGCGACTCAATCGAAAAGGAGAGAATGAACGCAACCAAACTTTCCCATCGACCCGACCTTTCACATCTCACTATTAGACGCGGACGCCAAATGCGGAAACTTTGTCACGCCACCAACTCCGGCTAAAATAATCCGTCTCCGTTGATTCCACGAAAAAGCCCATTCCCATTCTAATATATTCCTCCCGAAATCAGTGGTGCCCTAAGGATGTAGATAAATGCCCGTCGTCTCCCATCGTGACACTTTCGCCGGGTTACACGGCGAATAATGACCTCATACGGGCCTTTCAACTATTTGTGTGTCCATTTGGGTCAATTGGACCTAGAGGGCTTTGTGCAAGTCCCGTTAACATTCGCGTGAAAGCTTTTTTGTCGGTTGTAAGCGTCGCCGTCTTATTGTATGAACTTGTAAACAAGAACTCGCCCTAATCGTAGTAACTTGTCCTGTCGCTCACTAACATGCCACATGTTTTTTTACATTTGCAAAAGAAAAGATCTGTGCGATTCGTAACAATGGCAGTTGTTTACTGAATGAGTGTTTTTTTGGCAGATTTGTTTTGCAAATAATATAATTAGGGGATCAGTCAAGTACAAGCTATGATACCACGATACAATGTTCGATTTTAAAAACGTGTTTCAATTGCTTTGAAATGATTTTTTTGCGTTAACACAGTTAGGCGTTACTGTTAAGCGGCAGTTTTAATGAGTTTTTCTAATTGATCCGTTTCTACAAACGTCGCAAAGTATGCACAATTGGTGTCCGGTACAACGTCAAATGCCTATGGGCTGCAATATCTACAATATTTCATGTCACGTAGGCTCTATGCTGCTTGTATATTAATAATTATGTACAGCTTAACAAAACACTTAAATTTATGTTAACGAAAACCTCAAGTATTTTTCATGAAATCATCATCAAACATTTGGCACACAGTCACTTCTTTGTAAATAAAAACAGAGAACAAATAAATGAGTGAAGAGCACTACAGGAGAATTGTAAGTTATAAAAATATTACTTTCTAATAAAATATAACGTTAGAAACAATAAATACTATTATTTTACGAGTCTATTATTTCTGATGTTATTGCTGTTCTCCCGAAGAACTCGTCCCGCTTTTAAAATAGTATTCCCACATCTAGTATATTATACAAGCACTTTAAATTCACACATTTTTGATCGTGGAAGCGGATTCGGGCGAACTTCATATAGATTCTAAGCTTAAGCAACATAACAAAGTACATAATTATTTGATTAACTTGTATCAGATTTTGTATAACACAATGAAAAGCGATGAAATGAAATGAAATTAGTGAATTATTCTAACAGATAACTACGAGTATCAGTAACAGCACTTTAATTACGAACTATCAAAAATTCAACTATGTATTTTTCTATCACATCTAAAGCATTTTTCTTGAAAACCAAATACATATAATTGAATATAATTATTATTCATCTAACGTGTGAAGCATGTCAAGTTTATATGGACTCAGATATTTGGGACTCGATGCCTTCTGCGTACCCCGTAAAGGAACAGGGTTGGTGATATAACAGTAGCAATAAAGGAAAAAATAATGACAAAGTACAGATAAGGACATTAAACTGATTTATTGTATTCGATTGGCTCCGAACTCGAATAAACTTATTTTATATAGAAGGAAAATATATTTTAGATTACAATAGGATTGTTATTCTGGAAATTGACCGTGTATTATTCAGCCCTATTTGCTTTGTATATGTTATATTTTCGTCATAACAATATCTTAACAATTATTATTTCACCTGAGCGTGAATATATTGTGTATAGGTATAAAAAAGTGGTATAGGTATGAAAATTTACTGCCTCGTTGGTTGAGTGGTTGTAAGCGCGACTGCCGATTGGGAGGTCCTGGGTTCAAATCTCGAGTCGGATACTATTGGATTTTGCTAATTTAGTATTTATAGTAGTGACTCGGAGCCTGAATCTGTGTCCGGTGTATGGTAATAGGCTCACAACCTATTCCACGGGACTTCAACGTCACTGGTGAAACGTAGGGGTGTACTACACTACTCTCCCTACCCCTTCGGGAATTACAGTCGTGATGTTAAGTTTATTTTAAAAATGTTATTTTTGCTTTACATTTTTGGAAATGTTTAATTTTTTCACTTATCGCATAAGTCATGAAAAAAACCCACAAGGTATTATACTTTTGATATTGTCTTCAGCACTGACTTTATAGGACCATCACCTATTTTACTATTCATGTACTACACTTGACAAAATATATTAGATTATTCTAATCGTACAACGCCCTGTAGGTCTAAACAAACCTTTAGGTCACATTTCACTTAGGGCACCCAACTTTTTGAAACTAAGAAGATGTATCTGGTCGCGCAACGGGCAGAAAGGTAGGAGAAAAGGCTAAAAATAATCCTAAATTTGTCTATGGACCTGGAAACTAAAGGTCATGCTTATTTAATCCACGTTCTTTCTTAATATATGCATACGTCACATAAGACAATTGTATAGACATGGCAGTTATTCAAAGGTTCAGATATTTTGCCAGACGACCCCAGGATACACTGGTAATTTTGAATGTAACGTTGTAACCCTTTTCAGAATTTTTTGTCCGTGATATAAAATGCTGTTACTTTAAAAATTCAAATGTGGGACGTCCATAGTAATGCTTCGGTACGGGTTCTTCTCGAGGGTTGCTAAATTAGCTTAAAGCAAAGTATAGTGGTCTCTTGAATTCTTGACTTTCGTTTTTGGTTTTTGATCGCTTTGTCGAAAAATAATTAATTGATTTTATCAAATATGTAGTTTGAAAACTCGTAAATATCGTACACAATTTGTTATGTTTTTATGTCCGCAAATAATGCAATGAGAAAGTTTTGACGATAGTGTCTTAAATCCAGGATTAATCTCGGAAAATACAACAGTTGCACTAAGAAGTGGCAGCAAAAAATTCAGTCCTGTTTGTGATCTGATAGAAATGTGTATTGTCTACAGAAGCCGTTTAACCATCTGTAAATCATCATCATCATTAACTCTTCAAGACGTTCCACTATTGAATGTAACTGGTGGTCCTAATTGGTCCCCCTCTCAGAACGTGAAAAGTCAATGGCATAATTGACTCACCCTGACTAACCCAAGTTGGTAGAGTATAAATAAAAAAGACTAACATAAAAAGCGGCTCAACATTAATCAGAAAGTTGAGAGTTTTTTAAAGGATATGGTGAATAAACAATGTATCAGCCGTATATTCTCTGGCGGCCGCGATTTAAAATACCAGAATATAATTTTTACCGTATAATTTTAGAACTTCATTCGTGTTAACTCGGGGATGACTGACATTGTGTACCATTTTGAAGGACATGTAGAAGCAAGTGCATAATTACGGGCATGAGGGCATCTGATGATTCGTTTCATGACCCGAATATTTGAACTCCAGAATGAGAAGCAGTGAAATCAGTGTTGCTAGTAAGTGTCGATGAAACAGAATTATAAAATATCTCACACTACACTCCACCTAGCTGGGCGTCCTACGCTGCGTATATCTGGATTTGGCCGGCTTTAATATGGATGGTCGTTAGTGGCAAATTACGAACACCGATTTTGTTTCGTTAGGTAACAGTGGTTATAACTTATTGAAGGGTTTAATGATGGTTTAAAAACATTCACAGCGTATTACCGACAGTTGATACTGCAGTGCAGATTGTCAAATTGCTGGAGGCCTGAAGCGTACTCCTTTATCCTCATTCATGTTTGGTGGAGTATTTCAGGTATCTTGCACTTGGCGAATAAGCCCATGGTAATACTGTGCTGTCGTGCTATGTCTAGGTATGTACAATACTCAACATTAGGTTGTAGTAAAAATAAGTTACTTAAATAAATTGAATATGTACAAGTAAAATATTGCCTTATCTAATATTAATAAAACATTTTATAATAGTTGACTGTTTCATTGGTCGAGTAATCTCAAACGCGACTATTGATCGGTTAAAGTAGGATTTTTTTGATTCGAAATTTCTAGTAGTATTTCGAAGTCGAAGTTTATAGCTGCTAAATTATAGGCTCAACCCCTATTCTACTATCTCATAGTGGGACGGAAACGTAACGAACAAAGTGTGAGTGTACCTAATACAATCATCTGCCTATCCTTTCGGGGAGATACTGCGTGACGTTACGTTTCGATATTAAACATATTAAGATGCTGAATTTCTTGGCCGCAATTGTTTATTTACATTCCTAACATACAAGTATGAGAAAATTCCAAGCTTAGAAAAATACTTGCCTTCAGTAAATTACAGTAACCAAAATTTTTCTTGATCAAAATGGGGCAATCAGGGCTGAGTCATCAGGGAAAATATTTTTGTATATTTCCATACACGTCCATTTTATCCCAAAGTAAACATCAAGCGATCTTGTATTATGCTAACGAAACGGTTTAAAAATACATGATACATTTTAATATACCTACATACTTATTGTTATTCTGTTCACACCCAGGTACAACCGACACTTGTATTCAACACACAACCATTCGTTATGGGTTGGAATCGAACCCACGTCTCCTGGCTCAGCAGTCAAGTTCACTAACCACTGGTCCAACAGGCCAGTCGAACATCGAAAACATCGATACTTAATTAGGTATATCCCCATACAACACTACCGTACGGCAATGCGGACAATCCAGACGTGGACAAATGCGTCCGGCGAGTAGCTCTGACGCGTTCATTGAGCTTTCATTTGGGCAATTTTCGACTAAATCCCAGTCAATCGGACGCACCTAAATGCTTCCGTTCTGCTCAATAAATACTAGCCTTTGAGCTGTTGAAACTGCTTCCTAGAGTCAATCTCATTTGATGCGCTTCTGCTGCAAAACTTAATTATATTGTTAGTCCATTGAATTTGCATTTCTAACATTCGTCAAATTCCCTCTCGTGTCAAGTGATTAACTTAAACAACAAATAATATAAAAAATACTTTTAATTGCGTAAATAAAAAAAAAATGTTAAAAATATTATCGTAATCTCTAATATCGATGGGTCCTACGTATACTGGCGTAAGTGCCACTTCGGGCTTTTTCCAATAATTAGCGCATTACGTTATTATAACC
>DWEE01000795.1:0-15308 GCA_018245755.1 Parelbella macleannani | reverse complement strand
ATAATATTAAATATCAAGTAGAAATACCCAATCAGAGTTTTGACATTAAATAAACAAACAATGTGTAATATTAAAATAAACGTTACCAAGAAATGCGAGCACAAACACAAAGACTCATAATCAGTGGACCTGCTAACGATGCGGTCAGCGTTTTCCCCTTACACGTCGCTGGTTAACGTGTCGGCGGCGTGCAGTAGGGAGCGGTGGAGCGGCTCCGGGCCTCGCAGTGACACACGGCCAGTTCTCGCTCAGCACTATCAACATGAAGGCGGCTCCGATATTACTTACTTTCCTTATCTCGTTTGTGTGCCTCGCGCATTGCCGAGATCTCATAGTGGGAACGCTTTACAACAGCAGACTCCTGTGGCAGGAAAAAGCCGAATACAACGCAATTCCTCTCAAGAAAAGAGTCAAGGAAGTGTTCTTCTCCGACCCAGGGCAACAGATTATTAAGGTATGTTCGTATCAATATTATAACACATCAACGTCACTTATTTATTAGTCTTATTATCGTTCTCGATTTATTTCGTATTTAAATTTAAATACTCCAAGCAACACTATTACTTCCGTAATACTTGAGATATCTGTTCCCATTAATCTCAAATAATATGTGTTCAGGATGGCGATTAGATATATGCTCAAATGTAAGTGTATTTTAAAAAAATAAACATCACGATAACTGTACTAAAACCGAGCAAAACTTGAAAATTAGGAGAAGTGAGCGATTGACAAATATACGATCTGATTGTTCAATTGAGTGCTGACGTTCTCACGCTATATTTGGATACACGCGCAGTTGTGAAATCATGTATGTCGTTAGATAATAAACGATTCAACTGTCAATATGCGAAACGATATCTGTATATTTTAAAGATTTAAATAACGTGTCTGTAAGCAGGCGATCTATTTTACATACAAACATAAAAGGATAAAAAGTAGAACAGTATACAGCATAAGTTAATTATTTATTCGTCACAAGTAATACGGAAAACATATCTGGAAAAGCCCCCACAAGTATTGTCTCCCCACAAATAAATTTATTATTGTATCCGTGACATTGTTATTATAATAGTGATATACATATTATAAGGACTCTTGCTGCTAACAATTTATCCATATAATGACCTTACTACTAGAAATGACAGCAACAATAATATTATAATAATAATTAGAACACATTATCTCATTCGAGTGCGTTCAGCTCGATTGCGGTATAATATTGGTAACTATTGATACCAATGGATTTTCATGTGAAAACGGCACAATAGTATGTGTGTGTTGCTCACGGATTTTATGTATGTATATGTACCTATGTTATAATTATGTTAACAATGTCTATTCCAGGGTATAAAAGCGGTTGACCTGGACCACACCGACGCAATTGCGACCATCACCGCGGGCGGCGTGGGCCTGTCCTACGCGAATATTCGACTGAAAAGCGAAAGAGGATCCGGTCTCAACTATCAAATAGAAATTTACGTATAAATATCTTTTACATTACATTTGTAACAATCCATCGAATAAGTAAACTCATGTGAACCAAAGCATTAAAGTCAAAAAATCTATGTACGTGTTCAGTCAGTTTTATTACATTAAAATTACTCCACAAACATCATTTTCGATTAAGAAAAAAAATCGGGACATCTTGCGATCCATGTGCTATTCAGCAACACCTACATTGTAGCCTACGTACCTATGTACAGCGTACCCCTATGCCACATAAAAGGATCCTCTCCTGCTAGTTCCGTAGCTTGTTTTTTCTTCATATCCAAAGTGGTTTAAGAAAATGGCCAAAGGAAATAATAACCTGCTGCTAATTCTTCTAAAATATATTTATGAATACCACTTTTTCGCGATTAAATTTAGAATACATCAATCACAATAAAATAAGATAACGTTGTCCACAAATTACTCTGTACGCTTCGTCATAGTGTGCCTGCCTACCATCGCGAATTGTTGCTGCTATTGAATAACCTAAATCACAGCCGATAGTAAGATTAAAATGAAACGAGAAATGTAACAGCGCTCTACTTATTTCACATTAAAATTCTCAAAGCCGCTGCGCACTCCCTACGTAGTTTTTTCGATCGTGTTCGCTATAATGAAAATCTAACTGAAATAATTTTCTGCGCAACGAAATATATTTATAGATTATGAAATTTTGCAAAACGTCGTATAATTTGACAAAATGCCTATATATTTTTGACATACTTAGTACACATTAGAGGAATTATTTAAAGGCATATGGAGCAAATGATAAATGTAGAAGAAGAACGTCTGGTTTGTTATTATGGAGATATTTGACGGTCGGTGCTCTCCGCCAACTCCGCAGAAGACCGGACAATAATTTATAAAACACTTAATATCTACATTGCCATATTATGTCATTATAGCAAAACATGATTATGTTTATTTTTCAAACCTGTTATCAGAAATAATTATCAACGCTAGCCCACGTGGGGCAGAGCTATCGTAATTGTTATGGTCAAATACCTGTAGAGGCTGATTACTATGGACATGACGCGTAAACCCGGTACACATGAGCGAGGTGGCTGCATTTGGGGACGAACGGCGTTTTTACTTATTTATCTAATTTTTTAATATTTTTATACGCCAACTGCCTAACCCTTAAGGAACTCCTTCCAGCAGACCCGGGGCTGAAGAAGGGGTAAGTAGAGCGATTTTAGTGTGAACTTTATATACACGTATAATTCGCATAACGCCTAACATGATAGACACTATACTCGTATTATATGTTGTTATTTATTTATACAATTTATATTTTCTCTAATATTCCATTAATGACGGACGTTCTAATTCTAATGTCAAAGGCGTGATGTTATTAATTCGTAAGTCATTGTAAGGGGCCGTAACAGGACGGACGGGGACAATCAGCGACGTGGTGACGTCATCGTCTGCTTGACTTCACTCGTTTGAGAACTATAAAAACCTAACAAAAATATTGCCTTTCGGTATTTTGATCTTACAAGTCAAATACACATACATAGACATCCATATTGGTAGGTAAATATATCCGGAAATCATTCTGTGCACGTCAAACCCAAACCTGTTTCTTGCATATAACCCTCAAAACAACTTCAATTTGCATTTCACCTTCGAGATATCGTGACACAAATCTCTAAAGTAAAAGGTTTTTTAAATCTTTCCTTAGAATCATTTTTGGCTACAGATACATAAATTCGCGCGTTCTGTCCCTGCAAGTGCGGCCCGCAGCGTCATTGGATATGTACAGTGCCCTTTATGGTATCACGTGTCATGTCTTTTGAGTTACATAATATATGTATACAAGTCTGAGTCAAAGCGAAATCAAAGTCAAAGTGTTTATTTGTACACACAGGTGGATTACAAAATGTAATATGTATTTATCGTGCGCTTTCCCGGAACTGTTACGGTAAACAAAGACATAGATTGAAAAAAAAAATTACACATTTTACACACTTTTACATATTGTCATTTTTATATTAACACTACATAAAATTTTATAAAACATGTCATCATAAAGAAACAATAATAAAACACAAGAAATAAACTTGTAAATAGTGCAATTTAATTGAGGTGTATTATTAGTATTAGGTAGTCGATCATTAAGAAAATCATTTATATGATGGTAATATTTCTCTGTAAGATACACTGTAGTTAGTAGTAGTAATAATGTGTAGTTATTTCATGTTTACAAAGGTAGCGGGTGTTTTGCTATAGACCTACAGGCTATTCCTAAAACACTTTTACTAAGCAAAGCTGTGATATCTTAGCTAGCTTACTACACAGTGTAGATTTAAGTTACTCTTAAAAATGTTCATTTAATGTCCCTATTTGTTTTACAAATGTCACAATTTCAAATATAGGTATAAGTGTAACATACTGAGGGAAGTGTCGATACATAAAATTTTTAAAATGTGAGGACGAGTGAGGATTTTTGCTATCGACCGTGTGTATTTTTTGGCTTTATATACGTCTTCTCGTCTGGTAGTGTTGCCCCGGGTTATGATTCCATATCGAAACTCGTGATATCCTATAGGATATCACGAGTTTATTATAATAAAGGCCCACTCGTTCAGTGTCTTAGATAGCATATTATATACGGCACAGAAAATTGATTTAATTTATTAAATTCTGAACCAATAAAGGACACGAAGTTAAGGTGGCAATAGCAGAGGCGCGCTCGGCCGCCGCGCCGGCGGGCGGCGGGCCACGCGATAGATAACCTTTGGGTCGCCAAACGACACGCACCACAACTACATGTTTTGTCGTCTCTATTTCGTTTTCTCGTTACCTCGCTGTGGTCTGCTTATAAGTTTATTGTATTTATAATATAAAACAGAATATTCAAATTTTATTTAAACTAATTTTAAATTCAATAAAAATGCATTGAGTGGTCGATTTATGTACCCAGTATTGAATTGAAATATTGAGGATCAATATTACCATACGTGTCATAAATCACTTTATTAGTTAATGTAGCAGGAACTTAATACACTTTACAAGATGTACATATATGTATACATATTCAGACATTGCTAAAAGATATTAAACGATATTCAAAATGCAAATTGTCATTGAGCTCGAATCGCTCTCAATGTACCCAACGAGTTAATAAAGGATATTACGCAGCAGGTTAATAAAGAACGTCTGTATGTATTAGAGCAAAAGTTAAAATGCACACAAGGACGACGGTGCCCTGCCGGTGCGCGCTGCCCGACCGGACAGTGCGCCGGCAACAAATGAGATCGAACGTATCGAACAGCGTTTATCCATCGTACTAATTGGCTTATCATTTCATCCACAAATTGGCCCAATTACTCGGCCGCGAGCTGCTAATGCGTTCATTCAGTGTGTGTTCGCTGTTATGTAACAAAAATTTCCAATTTGAACTCGAAATTGAATTTAATGCTAAAGCCTGACAAAATGTATTTCATCGTTATTCAAAATCAGATGTAAGCAAGATTGAGTATGAAATGGTGTCGGTTGTCGCTCTAATTGGCAAGGCGAGCTAATAATCAGAGCATTAATTACTTTTCATTTTCACCAACATACCCGACACAAATCACTGTATATTGATATCTTCACCTGTGATTGTTCACGTCAGGCTGAGTTTTCCTCTCTCGTTCGAGGGTTTTGTAAGCCACAGTAAGGCCAGCAGTAGATGACTATTTGAACTATTATACGAGTGATATTACATACAACTTTGATGCTACGCTCGCCAGCGAAGGTCACATTTTATATGTTCAGCCATTATTAGCATTAATTTATACATATATTGTTAGTATTATATCATAACGCCCTTATGGAGTAGGCACAGGAACGAAGATATATATGAAGAAGCACACATTGTATGGAATGAAGGTGATATTAGGCAGACAATTTTCTCTGCCTACCCCGCTAGCAACCTTTAATTATATCATAAGCGTAATCACATCACGCAGCTTTGCATGGTGAAAACCACAAGTATAAAGACGAGATTACTCCTATTGTCCTTTGTCGAGGGACTGTTGACGGCGGATTTGGTCCAATTTACAAATGGCTATCGATCCTGTTACCTCCGGATCCCTTATTAACGCGAGCCCTCATTGGCACGGCCGCCTGCTCGCCTGCCCGCCTCAACGTTGTTATATGATGACACCAATAAACACAGTTCTCTATCGCTGGATATAGAACTTGCCCATTTGGATTGCCCATTTACGCTAAATGAGATTATTTGAATAAACTACTCGAATACCTCTATACGTGCGATGTTCACGAACAGGTTAAAAACTCGTCGTTAAGCAACCGAAGTTTAATTTAGTTTCATCATCAGCCAGCAAATGTTCTGTTCCACAACCGGGCACGCTTCCCGCCAAAATGAATAATCGGCAAGTATTGGATTCCATTTGTTTAATACAATTGTACCTCTGGAATAGCATTACCTACATGTAGGTAGCTACCATATTTAGTCTGTTTAGCCGCTAGAATAAAATGCATTTGAACGTGAAAATTTCATACAGACAACGATATAATAGTTATAAATGACCAGTTTTCACAAACGTACAATAATTAATAGTAGTATTAGTAAATAATTGGTTATTGGTTATTGTCGATTTTAACGAAATTTAATATTGTGGTAACTTAACGTCGGGGTCCACGTGACCGATACTTTATACGGCACGAACATTTATTATTTCCACAGGTAAATACAATAACTATTTGAAGCAAGAATTAGGAGGATTACTATAGAATTTTATATTCTTATATGTAGTCCTAGTGTTCGGTCTAGACGGTGAGTCCTAGGCGACGTCGCGGGCAACAGCTACTGGCGTCGTCTACAACATAATGCATACAAAATAGCAAATGAAACTTAGCTGATAATATTTCTATTTTTTAAACGGTACATCGTATTTTATGTGTAAACGATCTTGTTATATTGAGAAATATGCTGTAATTTTACACTCCAAAGATAACTTACAGTGAACATAAAGGCTTAATATCGCTGCCAGGTATCTACATTAATAGCATAATAACGAGCGGGGCAATATTTTTATCTCTCTTAACATTATTGACCGATAAGTTAAATAGATGGCCGTTATTAACACTGCCGCCTGATGCGCAGCATGTTGCGACAGGCGATTGTGATCGTAAAACGTGTTGGTAATCATGAACCTAAATTAATGAATATATTAATTGAATTAATTAACATTTCATTCGATAGACGAATAACCATAAGTCGAAAACTGCTTGAACACGGCGGAAATTCTCGTCTATGTTAATAGTGGCTACTCCGCTCAACTGCGCTGTCTGCCAACGCAGCCCACAACGCCCTCTCTCGCGTACGTCCCAGCCACATTCACATATGTACGTATATACCCGTACAATGAGCTCACATCTGAGTCACATGGACGTGTAGACTGAGCCACGTCGCGCAGCCGCCCCGCGCCCTCGGTAGCATCATCTCGGTCACGGCCTCAAAGGGAAATCCCTGTTGTTATTTTATGAACATGTCGTATTTCACGCATTATAAACACACCTATGACATTTTCTTTGGTTCACAAGTTGGCATCACAAAGTAGATGTAATACCAAATAGCTACACTACCCTGGCTCGAGCGATGCCTGCCATTCCATATGACCTTTGTTCGTTCGCAACCGATGCCACGAAGACAAGTCATATCACGTTGCTCATAGGGCATCGACAGTTGCTGCTGATCGCCGTTCCGAGATATTCGAAGTACATATGTAGGTAATAGATCAGCAAGAATTGAGGCGTTAAGTGCAAACTAAACTGGACTACCTGTCCATGTATACAAGTATACGTATGTATGTTATTGTTATATTGAGAAACTTTGTGCAATACGCAGTGATAGCCTAGTGGTTAAGAATTCAGCCTTTCACTCCGGGGGTGCTGGGTTAAAATCCATGGCGTGCACCTCTTTATAAAAGTGAGTTTTAAGTTTAATATCACTTGCTAACAGAGAAGGAAAACATCGTGAGGAAACCTGCACACCTTAGAATTAAAAAAAAAACGAAAAATGTTTTCTGTGGTGTGCGAAGTCCGCCAAGCCGCACTTAGCCAGCGTGGCAGGTTATGGCCTTAACCCTCTCAATATGAGAGGAGATCCATATTCCAGCAGTGGAATGACAAACGGGTCGATTATTATTATTTTATTATTGTACAATACTCCTTCGGATGGAAATCATGTGTCAATGTTTTCTTATTGTTTCTAATTAGGTACATCAAAACATGTGCTGTTTTCATTTTACTGTTTATAGCATAAATGGTTGAAAATATTAAAAGCGTCCTCAAATGGACGATATGTATTTGTCAATTGCGAATTTCTATATTTACTAATTACGGTATTGTTAGTAATCAAATTATGGACGATCGATTGGCAAACAAATTGTTTGTTATTGTCTAGATTTTCCGCTTAATTTATTGTTTTGGGTTTGAGCGTCCGGCAAACAAAGGTTTTGCCGTAATAATTTAATAAGTTATTTGTTAAGTTTATACGTCCCGCAACTGAGACAGTTTGATGGGGCGAACTCCCTATATGTTCTGCGAACCGTGCCAACATGATGATTTTCATCATCGTCTTGTGTCGATGCGGAAAAACACTTCTCCGGTTTCATTATAGTGCCATAGTTCATTTGTTTCTTCGTTCACAAAATTATTTATAGCGAAAAGAAAAAAGTTGTTCTAACATTGAAAACCTTACATACAATAACTCTTCTATGAAAAGAAATGTGACCTACTTCAAAGTTACGCTAAGAAACATAAACGTCCAAATGTGTTAGGAACCTCAGTTTAATATTACCCCAATGATCTAGACAATGTCTCCAAGCCTCTAGTCAATAAATCGACCGCGTCTCATCCTTCGAGACCCTTCTCATTTGCATGTTCGCAATCACTTATGAAGGGACCTTTTGCCTATACGTACTGTACAAACTTAGCATTGATTTATTACTCTTTGTATCCCGCGTCGTGCCCCTATAGCGACCGCGCAGTTATTTTGAACGTTCATCCCTTCACTCAAACACGTACACATATCTACGAACTAGGGATGTAACGGCGTTTCGAATGCTATTCCGTAAAGTTGGAACTTCCAATTGTTTTTACACCTCCGCTTTCGATTTCGGTTCCGAACCTTTTAAATCGGAGGTCAGGGTAAAGAAGAACGTATTGCCAGCAGTGGTGATTATCATGGTGAAGAGTAAATAATAAATTCAAATTCCAGAACTCGAATGCACAAAAATATTTGTGTTATGTCCACCAGGCTAAGTAGCAAGAGAACTACTTTTTAGTGGTACTGACCTCTAATGTTTAGACCGACTCGTTGGTCGAGTGGTTGCGAATCCTGGATTTCGGTCCTGGATTCAAATCCCGGGTGAGGTACTGTGGGATTTTCCTAATTTGAAATCTTTAATAGTAACGCAAAGTCTGAACCAGAGCCCGGTGTATGGCAATAGGCTTACCGCCTATTTCATGGGACTTAAACGTAACTGGTGAAATCTGAGAGTCACTCTTCTACCTACCCCTTCGGGGATCAGAGGCGTCATGTTTCGTGGCCTCTTATATGACCCGTCGAGAAATAGATTGAAATTAGGCAAAGCTGCCAAGCCAATTCATTAAATATATTTTGCTTCTCTTTGAGTCACCGATTTGATTTGATTTACTCCCCATAGATTTGATTTCATTTACCACTATTGCCTACTGATTAAGAATTTAGGAAACTAGTTTGATTTTTCCACGTCTAGGTAGCTGCAGTTTTTCAATCTGAAATTAAAAAGGTCGAATAATATACATAGTTCCTTCATTTAGTTTATTAGACCTGCTCTCTCTTAAAACATCTTTCTTCAGCCATTGCCTCCGACACCGATTCCGTCAAACCACATTTAAAGACTAATTCCGACCTCGGTTCCAATATCATCGTTTCCGTAGCATCACTAATACGTACACACCTGTATTTTGTTGACGTATGCCTAGAAACAAGCGGACCTGCTGCAATTAAAATCTGCTGAACCGACTCTATGTTGACTACTGAGGCTCACGAGAAGCTTGGACTCGACAAGATCTTCCTCGATTAGACGCTCGGCCTCAAACGAACTATGGTAATGAGACAGCCAATGAATTTGGAAGGAGTTAGACAGAGAGGCCGTCGTGATGATAGGCATCTTTAAAACCACTGATCCACTGGTTCTAAAAGCGCGGATAGCTTATTTAAGTTGTAAAACATCTTCGGCCATACATAACGCAAGGAATTACACTATCTCATTAAAATGTTCACGGATCACTGCAAGGTTAGCTATAAATAGGTAATTAACTAATGCGTGTATCGGATAATAGAAGGAACAGTCTAGTCTAGTTGAATGCCCTTCACTAACTCATAGGAGAATTCGCTTACTTTCTGGCCAATTAAGTATAATTTGAGTGATTAAATATTATTAGTTAATATCCATTATTTACCAATTGAATCGCAAATGTTAATATTATATATGTACAACTACCAAAAATATCTATTAAATTGGTATTGTATTAATTGTTTGACAGTTGAACCATTTTGTTGTCGATGTCATAATTAATGGTATTATAGTAGGTGCATGAAAAATATAAAAAGAAACCATGGTCATCTAAAAAGTAATTGAAAAATTCGAAGACATTCTTTTGGTTATCCAGCTCTCTTTAGAAATATATTATGCTATGTTATTTATGTAAACTCTCATAGTTTGCGGCTCACAGGCACTTCTCCGAGGGAGGGAAGTACCGTTTGGGCGACACTCTTGAGTTCTCCAATTGAGTGTATTTGAAAGCTCGTGTATTAATCATGTATATAATTAAAAAAACAGATAATAAACACAAGCACTTAAAAGTAATTTTGATAACTAACTCAAGCGAAAATATGTGTGGTAATAAGCCGATTTTTGCATTAGTGAGTTCATCATCGAGCCGTGCCACTATCACCGTTATACTGACAAACACAGTCTCTCCCGAGAATAAGATAGATTAAAGCCATAGTTTGCCAAGTTGGCCACGTTAGTAATATATGACAACGATTTCCTCAGGTATTTCATACTTCATATAGCAATCGTCACTCGTGTGAGCAACACTTATTTCACACTATGATCTAGAACAATATTCTTTACAATCACGAGGCCAACAAAGTATATCCGGGACTCTACCAACCATCCCCACGACACATCTTTGCGCATGACGTGACTATGTGACATGATATTCATACCATCGCGATGTTTAATTGCGCCTTAAACCATTTTTATAAGTGTTAAGTCAGCATTACGTGACCACATGCTCCACAACTCATTGCGCGCACACGCTTCTGGGAACCTCACGAGGAACTGTAACGCGGCTTTCTGCACGAGATTTTTGTCTCTACAGCGAGCGCTATTTAATTTTAAAACCTATAACGCTTTCGCGGGTTAGACACTAAACTCAAACAACCGACATTCGATGGCTGATAAATTTAAGAGTAATAGTTTTTAACAACATTATGTAGTATGTGCTTGTAGTGAAAGTATGAAGACATACTCCATCCACCTCTTTAAGAAACATTGCAGAGTTCGGACCATTTTTCGCTTGGAATTTTAAATATAAAATTTTGTAAAAGCAATGGTCTATAAAAAGATTTCAGCTACATTCGGGCATCTAAAAAGCTTAAAAGATTTTAAGAAAGAAGTCCGTCTTACTAATTACTGCCTACAAATTTTAGTACACTTCCACCAAAAATGCTATTTTGTGTAGAAACTTTTGTCGTCTTTACTTTTATTTTTTAAATTACAAAACGGACACAGCGCAATTTTTGTTATGTTTTTAAAAACGTGCACTAGCGTCAGCAACGATGTATAGCCGTAGCAACAGTGAGTCTCTTAGGGCTCATTATAGGAAGCGTTTTTGGAACATATTTCTGGAACGAAGTTCCTTGACGAAGCTCGCGGTATGGGCTGATTGGTAGAAATCGCTAGGTCAACGCGAGAGAATCTGGATACTCGCTAGGATATATGTACACACGCTCTATTTATTAGAACGCTAAATATTGTGCGAAAAAACATCTAGCTGTTGACCACCTCAACGTACACCAGATGTCGCTGTTTGCGTGATATTATGTAGCGTGAAATTATTTGTACGTGATATTGTACGCATATGCACTTATATATGCATATGCATATGTATATATTGCAATTAGGTGAACGTGAATCAACTGTTATTATATAGTATTGTGAAAAAAGGAAACAAAATCGGCAATTCTTTAATTACAGTTACTTATTTGTCCATCATCTGTAGCAATCATACCTACAGAGATCTGCATGCGTGTTTTCAGATAGTTGGATGATATCAATAAAAATATAATACATACATAGCTCAAGAAATAAAGCCATATGTTTTCTACGTACGTAAAGGTGATACATATATGGAGTTATGTTGTGTTTTGCATGTGTTGCGTGTGAATAATAAACAGAGTATAAATAATAATAAAGTACAGAATAAATATAAATAAAATGTATAAGTTGAAGCCGCACATATTTATTTAGTTGAAGTGGGCAGCGCTGGCCGCCTCGCGCTACCAACACTTCTCAATTCGGATTACGATTAGTTATTTTCCATTAACTATTACTTCGTTCCTGTTGCTCACTCTACTTAATTATTACTTTCCTCGAAAAGCTATTCCGTGTTTCGTATAACGTAACATCACGCCTGTAATCCCCGAAGAGGTAGACAGAGGAGTGTCGTACACTCCGACGTTTCACCAGTTACGTTCAAGTCCCATGGAATAGGTGGTGCGCCTATTGCCAGACACCGGGAAAAATTCCAGACTCCGAGTCACGACAAGAAATTCTAAATTAGAAAAATCCAATAATATCCGACCCGGGATTTGAACCCAGGACCTTCAGATCGTCAGTAGCGCTTGCAACCGCTCGACCAACGAGGCAGTCAGCGTGTTTCGTATAAAAGTACGAATTCAATATTCTACTATAACTCGTAGAAATTAAGTAGGAACTTGGCTGGTATGACGTCATAGCGAGGTACCAATTGAATAAAAAAAAATTGGTATATGACATCTTTTCGACTTATTTTATTATGAAAATGTCACACATATTCTTCGCAAGTGTCAAGAGGATATCGGCGTGTCAGAAGAAACTCGATATTTACTTTTAGTAGCTGGGTGTTATTGAAATAAACACAGTGTTTAGTTATCCACTCCATTGAAATTAAGGACATAGATTATGCAATAAGATCCTACATTTAATCATGAAAAATGTATTCGTTAAAGATCATTTTTAACAGACAAATTAACTTCGAGCTGACCGTAAATATTTCAAGACAACCGAAAATATTCCAAGGTGACCGTAAATATTGTGAGATTTCGTCAATTATTTTTGCGTTACCGCCCCGCACCGACTTTGTATCGATTTCCGTAATTTGCTAAGTCTTTCATTATCTCGCCCGGAAAGTCATCACAAGTTGGAGAGTACTTGCGAGAGGCGCAAGCCGCCGACTGAACTGATATTTGACAAGGAATTGTTTTTCAAGCTTACTTGTAACTTGAGTTACCAGATATAGGTAATTTACGTATGTATATAATCACCCAAAATGAATTAATTTAAAGGTGTAAGGGAAGCATTAACTAGATTTTTACCGCATTGCTCACCTCTCACCGAACGTAATTACTTGGAAATAAAATATCAATTCATAAATGGCCGCCATTATCGTCGCCATGCTGATGACGTTTAATCGATGTTATACTCATATCAATAAGCATTATGAGAGCATTTATTATATTTAATAATATGAATTTATAACGTACTTTATTACGTGTGTATAAGTTATCACTTCGTATTTGGGAAGTATAAATTTCGTGAAGAGTATTTAGCGGTGAGCGCCACGGCTCACTGGCTGCCGAACAACCCTTGCTATCGCTACTGTTTATTGTTACTGCAAATTTTACCACTAATATAACCTATTTAACTGTTATTATTTCCCCAAAAAGTTATTACTGGTGCACCGAACACGCGGGCCGCTAATATGAAAATTGACTGCACAAATTAGTGTGTGTACTAACGACCTACGGCACAGTTGCGCCTGTTGGGCCGTGCTTGAATAGTATAAAACTTTATTTAACATTTCTCCTGAATGCATATTGTACGTACCGTCTTAAACTGACGTCTATTCTTTGGGATGACCTGACTAGTTTCGGACCTATCTGAGGTCCTTCTTCAGGAGTTCCCACCGATTGCAGCGAGGTCGCGGCGATGACAGGTAGGTAGGTACATATATGTACTCGTATAATCATGTGTATAAACACACAAGATATTTCATGGCTAAATATTTCTCCCGTTTATGTTGATGTTTAGATTTATGAAGCTTCAAGTATATATGCTGTATAGAAGAACAGTATTTAACAGAAAAAAAAAACAAAATCTGACGTTCCCTATAAATAATATTTGCGTCACTAATTTAGACTCCCATTCCAGGGATCATGCATCAGGGAGCCTGAAATGAACGTTTTAAGAAGAAATGTCACCTGCAACAGTAAATGAGAAAACTTACATACCGTTGAAATTTCCATTTTTCCTCCTTCTGAAAGGGGTATCATATCCAACAGTGGAATGATAAAAAGGCTCAACGATACAAATACATACGAAAGCTTGCGATGTCACGTTTAAGTCACTGGGTGAGAGTTTTTTCTTCCTGGGTGCAAGTTTTCCACATCGCCCAACAATTTTATAACATACTCGTAACTCTTACATATACGAATAACTTTATACTTTCACGCTTATATTTAACTGTACTAACGGAACATGCAATTTTGTAGCAAACGGAATTTGGAACGGATTTTGAAATACGTTCCCACCGAGGTGTTCCCAACGCGGTATGATTTGGACTTCAAAAAACCATCAACAGAGTCTTTCAGGGCTAATAGTGCGTTAGTAATGTCTTAGGTGTTGCAAATGTCCATACGCGACGGTGCCTATTTGCCATTGAGTGACCCATTTCCCTGTTTATCGGAATATGCAATAAAATAAATAAATAAATAAAAATGTATATTTTAGCTCCAAACAGGGATTCAAATTACATAATATATAGATTTAATTTATTGAGTTACAAATCAATCGCAAGAAAACTCACTCAGTATTCAATATCTGTCTATGAATTATTATTACAATTTACATCTTCACATCGGGTCCCCTCTCTGCACACAGGCACGTTAGGTAGAAGATTTGGTCTTCCTCGGTGACGGCAATGATGACGACAACAGGTACCTACGAATTGAACGTTAACCTTGATGAAACAAGAATGAAGAAACGAGATGTTGAACGCGCAAATCCACGTCGTAAATTGTGTACACGTGGCAGTACGGTTAGTGTACAGCACGCGTGACGACGCGCGGGCGGCACACGGGCGCACAGGTGAGCTGCACACGGCTGCCAGCCGCCGGCTGCGACGAGACTTTAATTTCCTGACCTGGAAATTACACGGCGTAATGAAAACGCCGAGTTGTCGGAGCTACATCCGAACTTCACGCGGCACATTTCAAATACCATTTTCGCATGTTTGTATTCAACACCACTAAGCCTCCGAAGCCGGATTAACCGTATTCATTTGACTCTGGCACGCTATTAAATAATAAAACAATGTTGCTAGAAATTTCAAAATTGATTTTCTTAATATCAATCGACATGTTGATGCGAGGAATTATGTAGTTTCTCTTGCGACACTTTACGTTTTACATATGTAGGTACTCGTATATATTAAATACAGATATAGTAATTTAAGTCGGCAATGAACTCTTCTCATTGTTATTAGTAATT
>DWEE01000794.1:0-15310 GCA_018245755.1 Parelbella macleannani | reverse complement strand
ATAATTAATATAAACAGATTCGCCAGTACCTACTTAAAGTTTAAGCAGGATTCAAAACGCTTGTATAACATTTCTATTTGTTACTAACTCTGTGGACTCGGCCTTCAAATCGACTAAGATAAATAAAAGGAAACACAATTAATCTGTAATCTATTAGGACGGGTGGTTGATTGTTTGAATAGTAACTACCCCCTACATACCATTTAATTAAAAATGAACCGTCATTGAATGATACATACGATTGTGATTGCTATATACAAAAAGTGAATGTTGTTAACTTTTACATTGAAATGTCATATCAAAAATTCATCTAGATTTCAGTCAACCTATTTTCATATCATCAGTCACTGATAAGTCACGCAAAATGTGGGCCATGTTTTAAGCTATATTAACATATCGTACACAAAACGAGGCATTTAAACCAACGTGTTCGTTTTAAACCGTATCTTCATTCAAATACTCCATGCTTACGAACTTTGAATTAAAAACCAATACATTTTTGTATTTCGTTTAATTTTCTAACAAAATGCAAGCGAGCTACTGGGACAGTTCAGCGCAAAGAAAATAAAATGAATTCCAAGTAATTAATAAAAATTTGCTCACTAATAGTTTCTTTCGCGTCTAATGAAGTCTGAATTTCCTTAATGTAACTTTGAAAGCAATCCTCTCTTCCGTCTCCATAGAAAGGACGTTTAAAGTTTTCCTGCCATTCGCGAGCAATATCGCGATGTTATCGGTTCGCCGCATTTGCATCAAAACTGCTGTTTAAAGACCGCGATGGAAGTTATCGTCAGCTATGCTTCTATAATTTAAATTTACAAAGAGAATTTTCATTAATATCTGCAGAGTTTTGTTGAATCATAAACCAATTATAAAACTTAAATGAAACAATCGGCAACTGTTAAGCTAACAAGACCCGAGTCTTAGGATGTCATTGGAAAACCAAACATTTTAATAATTTTCAATCTAACTACCATTAATATTACAGATGAAAAGTTAAACGTAACATCACGCCTGTAATCCCTGAAGGGGTAGGCAAAGGGGTGTACTACACCCCCACGCTTGCGACACAATCCGATGTAGTCACCTATGTCAAAACATTAATGAAACCATTTGTAGTATCTGTTTCCTAAATTTCTCCCCCACTCAAGTAATTAAATGAGAATGGTCTGATGGTTAAGTTTAAGTACATATTAAAGTCAATTCGACAAGACGATTTAACGTTATTGAAATACATTTCTCATTTTTTGCATTGAACAGAAAATTAATTTGTAAATCTTAATAGTATTAGAGCAAATGCCCAACTCACCGCACCAATCCCTCCGGAGACTGACGCAACAAAGCGGTCCGAAGTAACGAACGCTGCGTGTGCCTTCATTAGCTTTGTCTCTTTCCTGTTACTTTTAATTACTTCCGGGCTAAATATTTATATTGCCCAAAAATTTATTAAAACCGGATAGAACATTAAGTATGTGCCATAATAGCCATAATATATGTATGTACCTATCTCTAAATACACGAAAGTAGGTAAGTTCTTTCCCGAGCGTTTGGTTTAATATATTTAAAATGACATTCATTTTGTGGTGTAGAGTGTGTATATTAATTTTCTTTATGTATAACATCTATAGACAAATCATTAGTCAATAAATAAATATACGACTCGTCATCATCATTATTAGCACCGTCAACTTTATCATCATTATGATAATCATCATCGTCCTCAAGTCATTTTTCAAACGAGACGGGGTGATGCTTTATAATCCACTACGTCGAATAAACGGGTGGTTTGGCAGATTTCTCACGAATAACATTATAGAAAACTACAAAAAGATAATGTTTCCCTGACATATTTTAATGTAAGTATACACCCAGTTTTATTTTAGTAAGTATCATTAGGTACATCTTAAAAACGCTCATAAATTCATCATTTCAATGATGGGATTTGAAGATTTATATTTGTTTTAGAACATTCTTATTATGGCATCATTTAATTTCCAAACTTTTATAATTTATTATAGCGTTGTATAGCTTTTATACAAACAATGGAATTTTCGTATTAAATTGTCGCTTGAAAATGAGTGCTTAGAGTTGTTTTGTCGAAGTCATGTTAAGCGAAGAAACAAGATTATCTCCGCCGCACTGGTTGCCGTGGTTACTAATCCGATAAAATGTGAGTAAAAAGATCTTAATAAGGATGAATAAGCTGAATTTTTATTATTCAGAGGAACCTTTTACGGTTACGGCATTTATAGCAAATAATAATTTGTGGTTATTTTCCATTGTAGATTTGGACATTGTTTTTATATGCTTATCCATATTGATGAAATGTTTACTCAAATGAAATAGACTGTTTTAAGCAGTAACACAGAATTACATATGTACCTACATATTTTGGAGAAAAAATATTTTAGCTATAAAACAGAGTTTATTAACTGTCATTTCTACATCCAAAAAGTTCATTAATTCTGCCCAGTTCTGGTAAGTACTTGCGGAGTATCAAGTCACGAATCGGTTGCTCAAGTTATAAGTGTACTTTTATAACCAAAGGCCCTATTGGGTATTGTGTCCATTTACTTAAGTATTAAGGACTATTAAGTCTTACCCAACAAACAAAACAGATGGATATATCCTCTTCTATTTTTAAGATATTAAAAATCTGAAACATACTGGAACAACTCCAAGTTTCTATTTTAGAACGAAACAAAAAATATATCAAAACGAAGAGTCACAATATTTATTACATCTTAATACAAAGAAGAAGTATAATGACATTAAATTGTATTAAAAAATCGATTTTAATAGTTTCTAAACTTTTCTATGCTTTACTTTTGCAATTCCAGTATAAAAGGCCAATATTGTATCGAGATATTAAAATGTGATTTATTGTTATTTTATTTGTTGTACGTTTAGGAGCACCAAACCTCAAACTCATCAGCTCAAATTTTCCACTGATTTCATGCACCACAACGTCATTTCGAACGCAGCCTGCAATCTGTTTAATTGCAGATACTGCCGGCCATATATAATGGTTGCGCTTTATGGCCGGCGGTCACACTGCACTGAGATTGATACGGCGTTTATTTACACGTTTTGAATATCCATTCGTTGCGTTTTAATATTAACATAACGTGTAAACATCAATTCCATCGCTACACTTCATGTCTTACCACATTTGATAGATCTACGTTTGGTTGATAAAGGCTCTCCACCTGTGCCTCGAAGAATGTTCACTTTACAAGCTTTGATCACCGTTTGAAGTATTCTTATAACGCTTATCCATGTTTATACAAATACACTTCATTACCTCGCCATGATCATACCTCAGTTCCCTGCTCTACTCCCAATGAAGTACCTACCTATGTACCTATCAATTGCATGTTGAATTAGCATTCGTTGTTTAACTGACCGCTTACCTGATGGAAACATTACTTAGAAATCACATGTAAATATATATATCTTAGAGTAAGCCATATATAAAACATAATGCTATTGAACCATAACAGAAAATTATGGTCGCTAACCAAAAGCATAGTTTTCACGAGTTGAAAAGTATATTCCACGATTGATTTTGTAAACCACGTTAGTCTTAATATTTATATAAATAGTTATTTTAGTACCTTTTTTATAATTGTATTTAAACAAAATACTATACATACATAAATAAATAATATAGGTACATACCTAAACGTTAAATAATTTAATGATACATCAAAACTTATAGTTGTTCTAGGAGTTAGCATTCGAACAGAAGATAATGGCTAGCCGTAATTAGAGTTTTGCTAACTGGTCATGTCACTTTCGATATCACTTGAGCGTTGCCTATAACTAATTGTATTTCATATTATATAAGCACTAGTAAATCATTCATAGCATGGGCAATAAAACTATATTATTTCTTATGCAGTTACCAACATGTGGAAATAACAAATGAACTAATGGGAAAGTATTAAATATAATTATGTTAGAGAATCGCAAATGAATCTATTTTATTAATCGTAAAATTAACTGGAAATATTTACATAAAGTACACATACATACCTACATATATACGTTTACTAGCCACTTGTTCCCCAACCCTACAATGTACGCGAAAAACATTTCAATTCGGCTCTTGCATGAAAAACAAATAACAGTCTATAAAAAACATAAACACGGGTCATAAATAACCTTAGCGAGGGTTTTGAGTATAATACATCATGTTGTGTCCGACAGTTCATGCGCAAAGGAAGTGCTGAGGGGGTCATCGGAAATTATACTTTTAATCTCCGCCACGCGTAGCTACTCCGTTTTATAAATGAACCTCACCAAAACGAAGATATTGTTATTAACGACTTTCGAACTAGCCGATGGCTATCTACTAATTGATGTAGTGAAATTTATGTCTATATTGAAACCGTCTGAAAATTGCTCATATGTTAGGAATTAGGTACACTATCTAATATCCAAATCACAATTGGGGAATATACCTAAATGGTTTTTGAGATATAAAACCACAGTATCTATAAGAATCTCCGAAACCAATACATTGATTCTTTCAATATTCTTCAACATATACATATGTATCTATGATATCGTAGTAATCTATGCATTGAAAATTAAGGGCATCGTTGAGACTATTCTACAGAAATATAAACATAATAATGGGCACATATGGTCCACGAACCGAATAAAGCAACAAAACTAAAAAATTAAAGTATGTATTCAAATGTACAGTTAATAGTGTGAATTATACAGACGTAGGTATTGATTTACGTTCTCCTAACAACAATATCGCGTTATCATGCAACTCGCGCAATCCCTAGAGGCGTCTCTTTCGCACGTGGGTAGATATTAATTCGGATTGGATGTGAAGAGATGTCCGTGTTGATGTTCATATAAAAAAATTTTGGTATGTAGCTATAGTAGATACATTATGTATGTGTCTAATCAGTTCTAAAAATTGCTTAGCACAGAATACGAGATTGTCTGGGAGCACGTGGTAAGCAAGTTTTTATGATTTATTTCTCAATCATTGTTTATTAATCAATCACTGTCCAATATTATTCTTAATAATGTCTACAATAACATTAATCAGGCATGAGAACAAATCAAATAATTTACAATTAAACCGCTAGCCGCGTATCTTTCCAAGTTGCGAAGTAAGAAAGTATTTGGCATGAATTTATATTTGTGCAAAACCATCACGAAGCGCCGCGTGCCGACAATCAAAATTAAATTTCACTTAGTAAATCATGAATACCTAATCAAATATTTATCCACAAAACATTTTTACGCACGAAGCCCATTGAAAGTCCGAAGTTAATTTGCGAGACCGCCGATGGAACTTTTTCTCGAGTTATGAATATTTCAATTTTGCCAACGATTCGTAAAGTGCGCAATCATAAATACTTAGTTTTGGTAAAAAAAATATATATTAATCGGAATTATAAACTGTAATCAGCATGAATTGATTTGTAGGTACTCTGTTAACGCCAGTACGTTCCTAATAAATTAATTCCGTATTATCAAATATTTCGTCATAAAAACAAATATAATGGGCAATATAACAAATTTGACCAATACAAAACGTAATAGCATCGCATTTAGTATTTACAGTCTATTTATTCAGAGCACATCCAATTCACTGAATGCCTAATAACTTATTCCGTGTAAGTATAATAAACCTAATAGAATTATCGTTCCGTAATGCCGGTACAATAAATTAATCAACAATACAGAACTGAAGCGAGAAGAAACGAAACGTGGTTGAAATTCATGGTCTAATTTGTATGGCGACTTCAAATAAATCCTTGTGCAAAGTATCGTGAATATTTTATTCGGTCTAAACAGCTTCTGTACAATTATACCCTTTGCATCATATTATGATATACAAAGACAACAAAGCATTACGCTTAAAATTCCCTGAAGGGATAGGCATGTGATCCTACCTACTTCGTTTCACCAGCTATTATATCCATCCCATCATGGAACAGAGGGTGAGTCTATTGCCATATACAGAGCATAAATAAATTATATACATGTAGATAATAATATTATACCCAAACAAACAACAAACACTCGGGCTCATAGCACAGATACTTATTTGTTCTCAGTGGAAATCAGCCTAAAAAAATGCAACTCGGTAATTTGAATCTAACCAGTGGCCTAGTTGCCATTCCATCGATGATGAATTATAATAATAGATATAGGTGAATTATATAGATGAAGTAAGTACCTAAGGGTCGCGATGACTATATACCATCACGAAATCCATCCACTTACGATACCTACTAATGACTATCATTCACAAAAATATTACTTGTATAATAAAAGATGATAAAAGATAATGTAATCAATCAGTCTTAGATAAGGTTCAATATGTCGAACAGCGGGCGTTGAATGTCTGAAAGGCGAAGACTCTAAAGAACGTAACTTTCTTAATTAACGGACGAATGTAATTAACTCGCGAACACTGTCGCCCCTAGAACTTTGGGGTACTCGAGCGGAGAGCTATTCAATTGAAAATCGTTTCATATTCAGATTCAAAGATACTTACATACCTACTGATAGACTACAGATAGGAATCACAATTTGATTCAATACCTTCTTGACTGGTATGTGCCTAACTATAAGCACATTAAATTTAATTTAATACACCCTCGCTCCCTTTTTTGGAAATTTTCACAAAATTATTTAATCACCCCCAGCTAACTTAATTAAGTAGTTTTAGTTAAAGACAATGTCTAAAAACAATAGAGTTCTTTTTAATGTGAAAAGGGTACTAACGAACAGGAAAGTATTACGAGACAGACAATCTGTGGTTCCAGGGCAATCATATTGCAACTAACTTTAGTCCAGTTAATAAACGATTATCTTATATTTACATTATTAAGATTGGTCATAGAAGCGTTGCTAATACCGAGGACTGAGATGGTCACTGCTACTTAATTTGTGGACCGTCAAATAAATTGTTCAGGCCTAATAATTTTTTCGTAATAAAATTAGGTCAGGATAGAAATATAATTTAACAATGGTACGGCTCCGGACGTATCGTGAATGTACATGTACCCATACCCATGTACTAAGTTCATCAACATCGACATCAAAAAGTTTTCGAACCATGTTATTTTGATTTTTGAAACATAAAACTTTATTTCTTTCTGTTCTAAGATCACTGCGTAAAATGCCAGTCTTTTGTCGTATAAAAGTTGCAAAATATTTATTTCTGTTACATCTACAAGAAAAAATCAAAGATTTAGATACTTAGATTCGTAGTGCTCTGAGCTAAATTGTCCGAGCACATCGCCCGCCAGGCGTATTATTACAGTAGTGCATTTCAATCACACTAAAGGGCACTTTAGCAAACGCGGAGAAACGAAAGCGAGGCATTCAAATAGGACTCGGGCGACGAGGAAAAACATAAACTAAAAACATTGTAATAATCGTTTTGGAGATTTTCAATCAAAATTTGTTACATTCACCGACCTAATTTTGTTTTACCTATATATCCACTAGTTGCTTATAGTCGTTTTATGATGTTTGCTTATTCTTTTACTAACTTCATACCCGACCTGACATTCGGAACTGAAGTTTGGATTCCTACTAACAATGCAGCATGTCAACAGTTCCAAGTCACAAGATTAGGTACAAAACTATTCGACGGAGAACCAAAGTCATCGACGTACCTCAAAGGACTAACACGCTGAAGTGGCAATAGACTGATCGTATCTACCGAAAAACCGACAATCAGTGGCGTTAGGGAGTTCTGGAGTGGAAATCATAGCTCGGCAGTCATAGGGTAGGATAACTCTATGACGGCAGATACTGCAACTAAGTCGAACGACGATCTGGGAAAAACTGTAGGCGGAAGCAGGATGCGGCAAATCAGGAAAGAGTCTAAATGGCGCTCATTAATGGAAGCTTGTGAACAGCAGTGGATTGAAAGAGACTGATGATGATATTTGTCTTTTTCGTCACGGTCTGTTTGAAGAAATCAATAATACTGAAAAAGTTCATTATACAAGACACTACGTGCTCTGACAAAGCCTCTAAAATTATCCCCCGACATGAAACCTAATGAACATTAGACGACCTACCCGTTTTCTGAATTAATGTTGAAGAACTACTGTAGTATAGGATGTTCTAAGCTTTATTTTTATTTTAAACACTAAATATAAATCGTACGTTTTAACTGATAACATTTCAAAGCGATTTAACTTTTTACTTATGTCATAATAGAGGGTTATGACGTGGACAGATACGAGATTTAGAGTCAGACGTCTAGACATACGACAACTCAGACAAAATATAGCCGAGAATGCTGGCAGTTAATCTCTCACGCTGCCCGATGATTATAGGGTTGTCAAATTGTTTAGACGCTAAAAATTACAGCTACATCATTTTTATGATAAGTCTAGACATTAATCAAAAATATTTAGTGTTTATTGGGTCATCTCTGTACTCATCCTCATTGTCCTTTTAATTCCACTATTGGACATTGTGCTCCCTTGAAGGTTTTGGCCCAAAGCTCCGACGTTGGGCATGCAAGTTGTGGATCGCAGAGCACGGATTCTCGCACCGCCCATCCTGTTTCCTGTAGGTACATGTAAAGTTTAAGTTGAGCTCTTTTTCGTCAGTTCTTCGAAATTGTAATCTATAGTATGAAAAACTGTTTTGGTATCCCTGAGAACGTAACCTAAATATAAAACGTGTTTTTTCAAAAATCAAATTGGCCTTTGCATTTGCCTTGGTTTTGAGCATATATTTATGCTGATATAGGCATGCATAAAGGGACCAGACGTCCCGTTTTGAACGGGACTGTCCCTATAGTCGACCTGTATCTATTCTATCTATTTATCTTTCTATCCTCTCTTATTCTATCTATATATCTATTCTATTAGTTAATAAATAATGAGCAGAGGAAAGGAGAAATATAAATAGAACTGAAAAAATTTGTTCGCTTCTATTTGCGTCCTGTTTTGACTGTAATAAGAAATTGACAATAAATCCGTTGCAGTTTTAAAGATCTAAGCATACATATGGACAGACACAGGAAAGCGACTTAGTTTTATACTATGTAGTGATGACCACAAAAATCTTATTTCTTTTAGTGTCCTATTCGTATATCACTTATGGGGTATATGCAGATAAAAATAACATAAACATTTCGTTAGCGGCCATTAATTTAAAAAGTAACGTTTTTAAAATTAGTTGTAAATCAAGTGTACAGTTTCCGATGCCTGCTTCTTCAAAGGCAACTGGGATAGGAACATTTCCACGCTTATTTCTGACACATAAAAAACACTTCAATCACTTTTTAGTTCGGAAAGTGATAAATCCAATAAAGGTTTCTTCCTAAACTACAGAGAATGCGACTACTCATCTGTAACTGATATTAGACTGACGTGAACTTTATTACGTTTAGAATAAACACGTCTATATTTCCCCAAAGAAGTAGCCAGAGGAGTGTGGTACACTCCCATGGTTCACATGTTAAGTTCTATTACCATATACCAGGTATAAATCCAGACTCTGAGCTTGTACTGATAATTTCAAGACAGGAAAACCCAATAATAGATTGCTCAACCCGGTGACTTGACCCATGACCTGTTGATGGGGAGTCCTGCTTGCAATCATTCAACCAACTATACACTAAATAAAACATTGGTAAATCATAAATAATCAGTACAAGCAATCAACTAGTTACACATTCAAACAATCTTTTCTAATCATATTTGATGATCATCAGCTACATATTATATATTATTCTGTACATGGAGAGTAATTATAAGTGAAAACACACATTTCTATCAATTTAATTCTTTAATTTTTTCCTGGGTACACTTGCTACAGATTCAGTCTCGTATTCTATTTCTACACGAGCTTTCTTTTTGCTTGGCGCGCTCACTGTTATGTCCTGAAAAAAATATATGTACAATAAATACAAGATCATTTATACCATTTCCGTTGAATTCTTTTCAGTGCACAACTTCACTTTGTAGTCAAACTTTTTAGGTGGTTGTATAATATTATATTACGCTGGGTTTGTACATGTATGACACTTGCATGTGTGACACTTGCAACCACTAAAGCCATGAGGCAATAAATTTGTACTTATATATTATGCATAATTAGTTTTATTCATTCTTAAAATTTTGTTATTATATTCATACAGTGACTAATTAAGATTATATTCATACATATTGGTGTCACAATGACCATATTGCAAGTCATTACAATCCTCAAGCTTACCTCAATATCAGAAGTCTCTGATTCAAAGTCACTTCCTACGTTTGCATTTTCCTTCCTCCCTGATTCACTATCCTAAAATCATTATATTGTATTAATAACAGAAAATTTTATGGCAAACTTGTCATGTTACTTAGAAACGGGAAAAAGGCCCAAGAATCATACAATCAGAAACAAACAATGAATAAATGTTATAATTATGTAGTACAACTAATGAGTGCCCTTAATTTTGATACATTATAAAATACAATTATCGTTTCTTCATTGAATTAAATATTGAGTAAACCATATGTTTATGTTTTTAATAATAACATGCATAGTAGCATTCTACCTGAAGTCTACTAGACTTCCTGACTGCCTTACTAGTTTAACTGATATATTCATTATAAAGGTAATATTATAATTTCTTACTGCATCACTATCCATGTCACTATCAGCTTCAATAAATTCATCTACTTCTTCAATATTTTTCTGTAACTCTTTCTCAAGTTCAGGCTCCAGTTCCATCTCTCTCTCTTCTTCCTCTGACTTTTCACTCTCACTCTCGTCTGATATCTCTTCAGCTTTTAGTGCAGCATCGAATGCCATTTGTGGGAAGTTGTATATATCATTATACTAAAAAAAATCAAATTAAATCTGTTACTTTGTACATATTTTTAACAAACATATTAAATTTTTTCTTGTCACATAATTATTAAAAGAATTCCAGTAGACATCATACATTGAAGAGTAAAACTTGAGTTTCAAGTTTAGCATCTCAGTTAGCAAACTTAGGTAGCATTGCAATGCAGCCTCATTGATACTGTCACAGCAGCCATAAGTAACCAACCTGTCACCCATGGAAATCTACAATGAACATAGAGGAGTAGTCTAGGAAGTGACAATAGTGTTACTGAGTAAAGTTAATGTGAATGCAGCTAATATTTTCTAACTTTGTTTAAAATTTGAGTTTGGCTAACAATGTGAGACAGTAGTTGTAGCACAAGTAGTTAATGGATTAAAACAAGTTTTGCAAGCATTTATATGGCCCTTATTAAGCTGTGACAAAATGCACATAATTCAAAAAATATATTTAAACAGGGAGGTTTACACTCTTCAATTCAAACAACAATATTCCACTTCAGTAAGTACTTAGCATTGAATTAATAAACTTTCTTATCTGCCATTGATACTTAGTTTTTTCAGGAAAATATATATATTACAATATATTACGCATTTTTTAAAAAGCTACAGATAACTTAGGTTATACTTACAGTTCCCTTTTTCAATCTCTCCAAGAGTTGTTTCTCTATTGCATTGTCTATTCTAGCAGCAACAAGAGCCTTCTCCTCTCGTCTCCTTTCCCGCCTTTCTATTTTTCGTTGTATGGGCACTAGCTCTTTACTATAACGGAGAATGTATATACAAAATACAGCAATAACAAGAACTAACACTCAGCCAATTAACAAATGCTTTATGGAACGATGTGGATGGACCAAAGTCACAACCAAAACTGGTTATCATAGATAATAGGCATAGATAATTTATTTCCTGTTACTCAGAGCATTCATCATTGTTATCATCATCATCAGCCTACTCCCATCCACTGCTGGACATAGGCCTCTCCCATAGCAAGCTACTGAGATTGATTTTCAGGTCTTTGAATGATTTAATTATTAATATTATTGCTCCTCGTTCTATTAACAGGAAGTCTATCAAAATTTTTAGCTGTATCTTAATGATTGATAAATTGATATACTGCAACTCGGCTAAAGGTCAGTTTTATCAATTATATACACATAGGGTTTAAACTGTGATAGTGTGCCATATTAAAGGAACAAATAAAAGTCAGTAGCTCTAATGTTCTTGCCCATACACTCTATCTCTTCCAGCATAGCATAGATATAACTTACTTATGAAGTCATCAATACAGTTAATGACCCCTTATAAGACTAGAAACAACTTACAATATATCACTACAATACACGATAATACTTACACTCTTCTCAATTTCAACTTCCTCATACGAATTAAATATTGTGTAATCTTCACGAATCTCTGTTTGCATTTCGCTTTAATAAATGCTGGCCAATACAAAAGGTTTTCATTTATTTGATGTATGGCTTTCTCAAAATTCCTGGATAGCTTCACTTTCTCCCATTGTTTGCTTGGAAACATTACCCTGGAACAAACACCTTAATATACAACAAGTCATAACATAGCTCAAAGGTTTAGCAAGCTGAAGTGGCAGTGGGCTGGTCACATCTGTTGCAGAACCGATACCCGCTGAAGCAGACATGTTGTGGAGTGGAGACCGTGACTTGGTAAATGTAACGTAGGACATCCTCCAGGTAGGTGGAGTGACCATATATACAAAGTGGCTGGCAGTAGTTAGATGTGAAGAGCTGAAGATCAAGCTCAATGGTGTGCCATTAGAGAGGCCTATGTCCAGCAGTGGACGGAGTAGGCTGATAATAGTGATGATGATGAATTCATAACAAAGATATATGTAAACTTTTATTTTAAAAAATTGTTCCTCTAAATATTGGAATATTGGGTAAACAAAATTAAACATTGCTATTGCTTTTGCTTACCTTTCAGCTGTTCTCATATACAAATATATGATACCATTTTCTTCTCTAATTGTTGCATATTTACTATTGGCCAAGGGACAAGACGCGCGGCTACACAAGCCGGTAAGGTTATATTCGTTGCGGCAAAATTGCTGGGTCTTCGTACTGAAAATTTATTACACTAATATAAAGACAACATTAATAAACAAAACCTGTCATAACGAATATAAACCACATGATGTTACCTGACTTTGTGCGAACAATGTGTCTTGTTAATGATGGCCCACACAACCTACAAAATAAACCAGAATAATTATCATGAGCGACAATACATCAACACGTTATTAAATCGTAATTATTGTATACTTACATCGTCGTGCTGCATTTTTAAATTCCTCGCTTACGTTAAGCAATCTAATTAAAACCTTAAAAACATAACAAATTGTAAAACTCGGACGTAAGCTGTAACGCGTGGACTTGACAATTCAGATGACAAATGACAATTTGTACATGTCACATCGACATAATATTGCACAGGTTAAACATAATACCACGAAAACCTGTGTTAAAATTAATCTAAACATAATGTTTCTTAAGAAAAACCAATGCTCTATCAAGTATTTTTTTAAATAGATTTTTATTAAGTTTCAGTGTAAATAAGAATTTTCCAATCACAATAATTTTGGGATACGAACAAAGTAACCGGGGCAACAAATAAAGAGTTTTAGGTAGACCGCCCTGGACAGCTGTTCTTTACCAAGCCAAGACCCATGCCGGGTTGTGATACCATAAAGATGATGATGATTACATGGTAACCACTTTTCTAATTAAATAAGTAGGTACCTACATTGACTGCAGCAAATTTTAAGATTTAAGCACCACAGATATTTACAAGAGAATGTAGGTGATAACATAATCTGTGAACATTGCTTTGTAAATTTGAATGAATTTATGATACGAGAATCGGTTATTTTCGTTCTTGTCAAATTGTTGTCTGTACATGTAAAACGTTTGAAAAGTTGGTTTGCTGTAGTCGGCGTTTTTAGAAAATGCTTAAATGGCTTTATTTTAATACTTCCGCTACTTATCTAGTGTGTTATACTGCTTTCTAAACAAATTTATAGTTTAAAAAATGAGCGACAACATCAAAGTGGTTGTTAAAGTTAGACCTTTAATTCCTCGAGAAATAGAAGACAAACTTTCTTACCAGTGGCGGGTAGAAAAGGATTCACTATATCTAATAAATAATGGAAGAGACGTCGGATCGGTTTTTACCTTCGGTAAGTTGCAAATTTTCAGATTGAGGATGCAATATTTTTTTTTCTTCTAATGCGTAAATTGCGTCAAGAATTCCCATAAACAGTAACACAATTTGCGTCATCTGAAGGCCATTGAGCTAACATAGACATAGTATATAATATGTAGTGGTTTCTCACAATAGATCACAACAATATTTTTCAGATAAAGTATACGATACAAATACCAAAACCAGCGATGTATACAATGATATTGCCAAACCGATCGTGGAGGCAGCGACCGCCGGATTCAACGGGACCATATTTGCTTATGGACAAACGTCTTCGGGCAAAACGTATACCATGACAGGCACCGAGGAGGCCCCTGGTATCATTCCACTTGCAATCATCAACTTGTTTGAAATTATAAAAAAAATACCAAATAGAGATTTCCTAGTAAGGTATTCATAGATTAAATTATTTTGTTCATTATTTATTCACTTTTGCACAAGTTATTGGCATAGCTTTGCACATAACACCTACACTTAAAACATCAAATCTTCACCCACATTGCCAAAGTTATACATAGTCACAAATTTGGACAATTTTATTGAATAATGTTAATGTCAAGGGTTTATTTCCTTACGTAAAAATTATTATTGCTAATGTACATCACAACTGGTTCGTTGTGGGGTAGGCAGAGAGCATCAAGCGCTTTATATCCACTTGGCATATTTTCAGTTCTTACAGATCTGATGTGACCTGACCTCTAAAAGTTTCTTCTTCCCTTTAGCCATTATCAAATCTGTTTTGTTAACATAGGTGACTGACTTTGTTTCCTTTGACAACTGTGTCTATTAACATTACATGATATAAACAAGAACACACTTGTGCATCCCTGAAGAGGTAGGCAGGGGAGTGTAATATACTGCACTCTCTTGCACACCAAACATTCTTCTTAGATCTGTATTATTATTAATAATCTGTATGTATTAATAAAGAAGTTGATAAATAGCATTTGGTAGTACCACTGAAGCTTAATTGGTTTAGGCTTAATCATAGCTCTCATTTGAAAATTATTGTCTAATTTTTGTACTCATGTTTAAAGTTACTAAACAAACATCATGATGTCACATGTTACATATTGAAAAGAAAACAATATTTTCAGAGTGTCTTATCTCGAAATCTACAATGAGACCCTAATTGATCTATTGAATGTCGATAAAAAGAATATTAAGATACAAGATACCCTTCAAGGAGTGAAAGTAGATGCAACTGAAAGGGTGACCTCATCAC
>DWEE01000793.1:0-15316 GCA_018245755.1 Parelbella macleannani | reverse complement strand
TAAAGAGGTGCGCGCCATGGATTTGAACCCAGGACCCCCGGAATGAGAAGCTGAATTCTTAACCACTAGGCTACCACAGCTTATAAGCAATTGAATTTATAATAATTCAAATTGACTTTCCATTTTCATACCTCTTAAGTGATTTTTAAACAGAATAGGTATCATTTATTAGTAGTCTTCTTACCCTCCCTGAGAACATCGGGTTAAAATATCAGTAACATTTTCTATGTAAATGAGAATAGCCCAGAAATATTCTCCTTATTGTATAAAGTTCTTAAAACACCTATGTATAGATTTTATAAAAATCGGTTCAGCATTAATAATACAATACACAAATACATAATTATTTTCTTTTTCATGATATTAGTACGGGGATACAAAATATGAGACGATGTGAAGATTGTAAAAAAAGAGAACTTTAACTTGTACGTTTGCGTCCACACAGTATTGAGAAGGCTTTAGTAAAGGCTCCTTTTTATCATCCACGCGCTAAAAATGCCTTGAGATTCCAGCTAAGGTATGCCTGAACTGGCATGAGGTTCAACGAAGTCATGAATAGAGGTCAAAGCTTTAGTAGGTAGCAAGGCATTGGCTACTCGTCTGATATTGCCAATAGTGACCATTCACTGTTAATTCGTTCATTTGCTTTAAGTTAATTGCAATTTTATATACAAAACTTGCAGTAAATACTGGTTTACTACTAAGTAATGTTACTCTATAGGTGAACGTGCGTATATATTATATTGTTTGTGCATATGGGAAGGCTCAGCTCAGGCTTCGTCTTACACGCAACAATGCGTTTTGCGTACAGTCCGGAAATCCACAATGGCATGTCCTATCGAATAGCGACGTACTTAGGTCGGGATCCTACTCCGTAATTACGATGTCTCAAAGACGATACGGAATAATGGACACCTTGGTGCGCTTGTTACGAGAGTTTAATTGAAAGGTTCTTAGGAAACGGCGAAACAAAAGCAATTCCGGATTAAAATTCCCGGACGCTACGAGGGCGGAAGCTCAGGTGTTTTATTTATACCTTGCAATACGGAAATTCAAATCCCACTCATTCAATTAAAACGAACTCTAGTCTCTTTTGCAAATCAATGCGTTTGATGTAAAAAGTTATTCTTATTATTAGATACTGTTATTATTATACTATCACACAAGGTCCCTTACGGGGTAAGCAGGAAGCATCAACTGATAAATATCTGTGTTCTTGCAGATTTGGCGGACTTCATTCAGATTCAACTCTACTTTTATACACGTGAAAATTATAGTATAATTGAATAAGATTGGTAAAATCATTGTGCAATAAACCAAATGTAGAAAAATCAATGAGAAATTCAATAACTGCCCGCAATTCTCTGATTGTCAAATCAAAGTAGGGAGTTCGTCGACCATTGTCCTTATACGAGTACAAGGACCAATCGACTGATTCGTATTAGACAACTATAAAGACCATTTTTTAATGGCATATATGAGATGGGGTTACAACGTTATGGTAGTGAGTTTGGTAGAGTTTGAGATTGTGGCACCACGCGGTGAGGGTTCGATTATTTCTAGAGTCTCGTTGTCGATACTCTACTTGATGCAACGCGGGGTGCTGCACTAAGGCAGTCCCATACCTATCAGTGTTAAATCGGTTTTTCATTCTGATACAGTTTTATTTCAATTTGATTAATATGTTTGTAGGTGATTTCGTATATCAATGTGGAAAGTAAGACTAAAATGCATGTCTTATTTCTTTTTTGTTTTATAAAGTTTAACAAGGCTCCAAGATTAATTAAGATCTTTTGCGACATAAAATCTACTATACTGTGTTAAATTATAATTATTGTAACATAATATTAAGGTAGGTACTATATTGTCACAGCATGGAAAAAGGTAATGATAATATATAACGTCAGGTAAGTATATATAAGGTCAGGTTCGTCTTACATTCGTTGAAGTCCTGAAGAGCGAAGTGTTGTAAGAGGTACTTTTGTTGCAGGTGGTTCTGGAATCACAGAAGAGATAACAAACTAAATTAAATGTCAACGTTTTGTAAGCTGATATTTCTGTACTGTCATGAATGGTCATTGCAATAAGTAGTAAGATACCTACTAGTATTCGTCTTCTGAAAAATTTTATTATAAATTTTTATCCTAAACAAAAGAAGTCCGCTCTGCAGTGATCCGAGCGGAACAGAAATCGCAACAAAATAAAAAATCGTGACATAATCCACGAACTAGTTGGCAGATAGATCTCCCCTTCGTCTCAACATTCGCATTCGAATTTGGTGCCAAGCCATATGTTGCGTGGAATTTATTATTTTATTATGTTTTTATTTACTATCCGCTGAGACGAGTGTTTAAGCCGACATTTATGATATCCTCCTGTGGTTTCCATCGAGGGGTGAGTTACGTTGATGCGCTATTGTTTCATTTTGCACCCTTGTTTTGTCAGGTTGATACAAAGACGGAGTTGGCTATAAATTTACATGTGTATAGGCTGGATCGCGGCCCGAAAACACGCTTGCTGACTTATTGACCTACAGAACCGCAGTCACCTGAAATATGACGCGGCCTTTATTCCATCTAGATCATAAAGGTTTAACCACATTTTCCGTGACTGACAAAATGCACTTATGATATACACAAAGTTATATAATGTCAGTTGTTTTTAATCAATTAAATAATGGAAATTATTAAATATTCCTTAATTATATACATATATTTCGTCTTTGACATGAGACCGTCTCGTTGGTCGAGTATTTGCAAGCCCAACTGCTTATCGAGAGGTTCTGGGCTGGTTTCCGTATCGGGATGATGAACTTATGATGTATCTTGGATTTTCTAGTAGGCATTTCTAGTTGTGGCTCGGAGACGAGGTTTATGCCCGACGTATGGCAATACGTTCACCACATATTTTATTATGGTGCGTAAATGTAATTAATGTGACGTAGGAGTGTATTACACTCCTCTGCCTATTTCTTTTTGTGATGATGTTACGTATCTATAAAATGAATAATAAAACACGACCAAAATGGAACTCTTGCAACTACACGCCGGAAGTTCGATCAATCATTTTAAAACGCGTTCCTATTTCGAAATTTAAGTCGATGCAATATTTTAAATCGGTTCGCATTGTCGAGTTACAGCAAATGAAAATACACGAAAGTGCAGTTCGCTCTCCAATGATCCGTGCTTCGCGCGATATTATTTCCATCGGGCACAAAGCGAGGCCATCAAATCACGTCGCGACCTGCGGTGCCCCCGCTCTGAAAAATTAAAACTGCTATCAAAATAGCCGATAACGGTTTTTTTTTGCGCGGATTTCATTTTGCTAGACGTGGCGTGACGGATTATTCGCCTAGCCACTCGGGCACCTTGACTTTGATGAGATCTTGAACAAAATCTTCGTTTTTCTTAACGACAACTTTGAGGTTCAGTCTAGACCCTATAGAATTTTTTTATTCGTTTCGAGATTACGCGTCCACTGATAATTCGATATATCGGACGCCACTTGAATGTAATTCGGACGATGTCACAAACGGTAATAAGTTGTTCGTCTGTGAATTTGATTATTGTAGTGGGTAGGTGGTACCTATGAGAAAAAACTTGGATACACAATTTGCGTAAACAATAAAAAAATCTTTCTAAGTATTTTAAAATAGTATCCACATCAATCACATACAAAATTGAAATGTTTTTCAATCTGTAAAAATCGAATTGCTTTCCAAGTAATATACATAGTTGGCTATTCCATGGTAATAATGAGTAAAGAAGTCGTAGAACTGTCACGAGCAAGGAACGAATGTATTCATTCATATAGCTGATTGACGGGGTCATGTGTTTGAGCGGCCCAGCGGGGCTCCTCAAGGGTTATTGAAAAAACTGCCGCCACCGACCCGCCTTGTTTCGCCACAGATTGGGGTAAGATCCTAATCGACTGCGTGGGGTTACCAGACACTGTTCACTGCGCTAGCGACAACATGGAAAAATATTGTTCTTTTTTTCTTATTTCCGATATAGATATTTGTTTTGTTATTTATTCAAGTATAAAATTTCTGTTACTTAGGATGAAATATTTTATTATACTTATCTAGAACAAATATTAAATATTTAAGGAACAATTTTGAACAAGAGTATGTATGCATTATGCAACAGATAATGGTGTTGTTTAATTTATATAAAAATATTTGTGTATTATTTTAAGATGTGACGTGACACGTGATTAAAAACTTATTGATACACTTAAATACAATTTAGTCAATGTGGTATTAAATCAATCTAGCAAATTTTTTATTGAACGAACAAAACATGCATATACCTCAAATCAATGATTGTGTAGACAACATCAAATAAGACTATGAGAATAAATGCCTATTTTATATTGAGTATATCTTTTGCTTCTAACATAATAACAAAATGAAAGAAAGACAGAGCCTACCTGAGTTTCAATTAATTCCCTTGTTCTTATCGCGGTCTGTTTCATTTGATTACGTTCCTTTAAAAATCTTGGCGTGTGGATTGTGGGACGCAGCTACTGGGGTAGTTGCAGAGGGTCTGCAGATGGAAATGGTAGATAATGGAACATGTCGCGATGGGGTCCGTTAATAGATGAAGCCTTATTTGAATATTGTCCCCGATTGGCGGGGGGTAGTGTAAATTAAATCGTTCGGTGCCCACTGTGCAGGTACCTACCGCGCTCTCTGCGGTAGTTTCGCGAATAGAATTCATTTTGTGGAGTGCTTACGTATACCTTACATGATTGTTTGGTAAAGAAATTAATTATTAATCTTTTTAATTGGCTGTCGTTATTCATTTTATTGTTCCATTAAATAAACTTCTTATTAATATTTCTTATCTGGTCTAAAATTAAGGAGCTTCGGGATACTGAGTACACGTGAAATGTTCTAAATTCTTGTTGTGGATGGATTTAATTCTGTTTAAGGAGATTATGTTTCCTTGACGTCTGGAGGACAGCATTGACCAATAAATACCAGTATTCTTTTTAACGCAAGGTGATTGTATTGAAAGGTCTACTGTTTCGATCTGAAGGCTGTGGTTGCTGGACGCATATTTATATATACCAGATGTGATCATTTCAGTTCTCCAGAGTTATTAACATAACTGTGACCAACTTCGAATAGGGTTCATTGCAATTAATAATAACTACCCTCATAACAGTTTATGTTTATTGGAAGAAGGTATACATGTATTTATTTATTTATTTATTTACACTTATGTAACACCTTAAAGTAAGGATTACAAGGGCGTACTTAATGCCCGAAGGCATTCTCTCCCAGTCAACCCTGGGTGACGGTGATAAGGCGTGGTAGGCCTATAATAAGATACATATATACACAGACATACTTAAAATAAATATACATAAATATAAACGTAATATTATATGCATATCAAAAATATCAAAATTATCATAATGCTTATAATAAACACATGTAAAACAAATACATATATATAATATATAAATACATATTCATAATTAATAACTATGTTAGTGTCAATGTCAGACAAAACTAATTCAAATTTGGGACGAAAAATATTTGTATTCGATATGGCTTTTATAGGTAACATTCATAACAATCTTATTTATAATGATTTAGCAACTGGAACCACGTATGACACATGATCTGTAAGATTATTTATGTTATCTACAATTTTAATTTGTTACCAAAGAAGAATTTTTAGTAGGTACTATATTTTTTATTTGTGTTTTAAAATATTCGGAAGCACATTCATGGTAAATGCAACAGCCGATCTGCAATGCAGTTTGCAGCTGCGTGGCGGGTCGCGGCCTCAGCTATTACTTACACCTTCTATTATACCTAAATGTTGGTATATTGAGAATTAGAGAAAAATATTGTATAATCCCCGTATTCACTATTTTTGGTACCCAAAAATATTGTAAGTATATTGAAAATGCGTATTGCAACATTCCGACAGATGATCGAAGAGATATGTAGGTATATATAGACAAAAATAAATGTATAACAAATATACCTATATTGTTATTTATTTAAATGTATACCTACCTATAATATCTAGTAATAAGGCATTTGAATATTCGAATATTTAAAGGCAAACTAATGTCCTTTAAGATTACATTATAGGTATTTTAAGAACCATAAATATAATTGTGCGACAAAATCGTACCTAAATACATTATTGGAATTAAATACATAACCAGCTGCCACTCCAAAATATATTTTTTGAGAAATATCCACGTGACAGATGAATTGGAAAAGATGAGAAACGGACCAGGAAAAAATTGTCAAAATCCCAGCGCACATGAGCCAATAAGCTAAATTGAAATACCTCCGCCATGTTGAAAGAGTCTTTCAGAGTAATTGGTCGACGGAGCTTTGCGCGATTAGGGTTGCGTCTAATAAGTTCTTCTTATGTTACCGTTCGAATACTGGAAAGGGTTGTTTAAAAATAAAACAAACATTGAGAACAATGTTTGTTCCGTATTCAAAAAATGTTTGTTCTATATTCAAAAAATGTTTGTTCTATATTTAAAAAAACGTTTGTTCTATATTCAAATTCAAATGTCTGCATTGTTATTTTATCTTATTTTTACTTTCGATAACGTTGCAAAATTATTATTACTAAAAAATTGATTAGAAAACTTAGCACCAAATTGTATTTTTGTGTTTCTACGATATTATAATGCAACCGGTTTGATAGTTAAGTGGTTAATGCTTGCATCTGAAGCCAATGACCGTAGGTTTGATTTCATTCAAAACATCTATTTGTGTGATTCATAGGAGAGTTTTGACAGTGTGTGTGTGTGTGTGATCAGTGTTTAAGAATATGTTCTGAAAATTTCTTTATATCTATTATTATTGCTGATGGGAAATAGCACCCGACCTCTTACGAGAGACATCGGAACAGTAACCTTTTTAGCAAATAAATGACCTATTATTTGTACCGAACGTGTTCTGTTCATTAAACTTGTAATTGTGATTGATATTACTGTAATTATTCTTTTAAAATAAAAGTTTATTTTAATTAGAACCACAATCATGATCGCTACACTTTTATTATTCTATTATAGAAAAAGCGCTATTATGTGAAAGCAGTTTTTCTTAAATTAATTTTAGTGTAACGCTGCTACAAAATTAGGTAGGTATAGTAGAGACCGTTAATAATTCATACGACTAATACTGACAAATATTAGATATTTCTGGTTTATGTGAATCAATAATAGTAGGTACTAAATCATTGAAATAAACCCTACTCTAGTCAAATGTTTATGTAGATAATACAGAAAAAAATCTCGTCTTATTTTATTAGCAATCCAATTTGGACCGATATTTAAAATGGCAGTCCTTCTGAAATGGCATCGGAATACCAATAAAAATGTTGGAAGTGAATTCAAATGGAGTCGCCGTCAGAACAGCGCAGTCCGTATTCATTCTCTAAGCGAACCTAAACACGGATCTGATGGAAGTCTTTGGCTAAATAGACGATCTGCCGTCTGAAAAGGTAAGCTTTGCGAGTGTACTCGCTGCATTCTTCACGTAATACGATTGGGGTGAAGATATTTGCGGAAGTTGTGTTTTTATTTGTTTATACCTGCCAATACATATTAGGTACCTACCCTCGGGGAGGACAAGCTTGAAGCTGCGTTTGTTTTACACCTACCAGTATGATGTAAAATAATTTAATATTATGTTCTGTGTGTCCCCGCTGTTATTATTAGATACTAGTAGGTATACTAATACTATATAATTACGTCAGGTCCTTGCAAATGGTAGGCAGAGACGACCGAATGTTAAATATTTCTACCCTCACAGATCCTTTCGTCTAACTACATAATCAGGTTCCTCAAAGGGTAAGCAGAGACCACCGAATGTTAAATATTTCTACCCTTTCGTCTAGTCTGTAAATGGTTACAAGACACAAGCGATTTCAAGGGTGACTCATACACACAAGAAACTCAAAACGGAGACAAAATTCTTTCACAATTTATCGCAGCTATATTATACGAGTAGAAGGGAGGGTGTGCACTGGTGCATCTGCGCTCACAGCACTCACTGATGTATTGAGTGACGCTTCATCACGTTCAGTGAACATTGGCCTTTAGGCGTCAATTATTCGTCTATATGAAATTCGAGCTCATTTAGTGCACATTCTCCTTTAAATATAGTGGAATAATTGTATATTTAAAATCATATGTTCCGAAAATAATCTTATCCGTTTGAAATAGCCGATTTATAAAAGCGATGTATAGTATCAGGTACTGTTTTCATAATAGAACTATTGGTAATATTTCTTACGTAGTATAACGTTTAAATTAGATGGTAAGAAAAGGTTTCAATTAGATTCTAAGAAAATAATTTAAATATCTGTTAACTAAAGCGTATCTAACTGGTAAAACGTGTTAGTGTACTACACTCCTCTGATTACAGGCGTGATGTTACGTTTGTTACGTTTTAAAAATGTGTTATTTGATTCTACAGTCGTACAAACATATTTATGGAAGGATTTTCAATTTCATCTATGAGCGACTCCAAACATCAGTGGTACTACGAGCCGAACGTAGTATATTAGGGAATTTTTCCTCAATTCTCGTCAGCACTTGATTAACTCGGGCCGATCGTAATTATTTCCCCGTCCCCGGATAGCCGCGAGGGATTTGTATAATCCTGATTGGGTACGTATTGCGATTCGATGGAGTGTGCCAGCGCACGTGTCTCTACATTACGAGTATCTCGCTTCTCGACTGTTATATGCACCCCCGCTCTTGCTGCTAAGAAATTGACGGATCTCGCCAAAGGACTGCGCCTTTTATGATTGAACTTAATTGAAACTACAACTTGGTGTTGGGGTTAGATAAAATTTTCTTTAATCATCTATCAGTCAGTTATTTATGAAGATATTTAGTGTTTTGTTAGTTTCATATGTACCTAATTAATTTTTCTGATAGTTATACATTTTTATACCTAAATGAAAAAGCATAAACGCTTTTCTATCAACGAAATCAGTTTATGTCATAATGACTTGAGCAGTAGTCTAGAATCCAAGAATCAACGTACATAATCCGAAGGTAATTGACTATTTATTAATGATTACTTAGGTAATTTACCTTCTAGTAAAATCGATTCAAGACCCCAAATTGAAAAAGTGTCTTTGAACAGATAGAAAATGAAAAGGAAATATTACGCTACTAAAACGACTGTACTAACAAAATCTTATTAAGGCAAATTCTCCCTAAACGTCGCTATTGTATTTTAAATGGCTATTATAATTATCGCTTACACTAATAATTATTGACTCAACCTTGGAAGATTGGAGTTCTATAAAATTCTAGACGAAATTAAAAAGTTGCCTAGCGTCGGGAATTAAAGTTGCCTCCTAATATTCCGACGGCGGCTGGGGCCCGGCGATAAGGCGACAATGGGAATTTACCGTTCGCACTCACTGCCCTGTTCTGTAATCTAATTATTACCTACTTCCTACTGCCGTTGAACGAATTATAAATAAATCTACATAAATCCTAAAGCTTGTGCCGATCGGCGTACATAGATTTGGATGTTAAAATTCTTGTAAAAGGTATGAATTGTTTTAACTAATTAATAAATATATACATTTTAATGTTTGAAATGCGTTATTCGGTAATATTTAATATAAATTAAAAAGGCACTCGAAATTTAATAATACCTCTCGATCCCAACTTCATGTTCAAGCCCCGAGCCAGAAAAACCGAAAGAGAAAATTAATTAATCGTCAAGTACCCCCGGCGACCAGTAAAATGTTTTCTCATTAACATCTCCGCTAAGATTATTTCGCCATAAGCCCCCACCGCATTACTAATCACCGCTTCAAACACTCAGTGGCGCCCCCTCGTGACCGTCGAGCGCACTAACCCTCCCTCGCTGGCCGAATTGAAAACGTATAGCCTCACACACGGCAACTTCGATATCAAAGGCGGGTAGGTGGTCGCAAACAAACCAAGATTTATATAAATTCGGTACCCGTCCGCGGCAGGCACGCAACGTTTTTGTTTGCACAACTGTCAAATAATTAAGTGCTATCCCAAAACATTTCAAACGCAATTACAATTCAGCGCAATTATACTTCTCGTAATTCACCTGATACCCGCTTACAATAGAACGTCAGAGGTCCGCACAAAGTAGTTTCCTACGAATCGTCGCTGTCCTTTTTAGGCGTCTCGTTGATTTTGTAAATTCGCCGCCTTTTCTAGGTAAACTCTCGTTCCCTATACGTTTCGCAGCGCCAGCTAACTGAATTACGCGAACTATTTGCAATCGAAACTACGTACAAGACTGTTCAATAAAAGTGAACGGGCGCTCGGAAACATTTTCTTTCATTTGTTTCCTTTCACATTATCGTGAAGGGGATGAGGCGGGTCTGGCTGAACGTACGGGCCTCGCATTTAAAAGCGATATAAAAAACTTGGGCCTTTATTTCGCAGGATGACCTAAGTGGCCGGCCGGACCGTACAAAACCCCTCTTGGACTTACCTGTATTTTTCCACTTATTTATCCAACGTTTTTTACATTCGCAATGTTTGTTAGTACCGCCCGCTTTGTCTGTTTGGGAAGATCTTGTTTTTTAACGAGTACTTAGGGTCTAATTAAAAGGAAAGCTCCGCACGGACAGTCGAGGCCTTTTGATGCCCACTGTTATTACATTTCGTGTATGAATTTAATTTGCCTGGATGGAGCTTTGAGTGGTAACCACTTCTTCATTTATACACTGGGATATGTAATTGAACTTTGCGAGTGGAGCTTTTTCAAGCATCATCTCCTTTATTATTAAACGCTGTTGAAAAGACATCACTTGCCGTTTAATGGTATATTGCGTTTCGTGTTCATACCGAATTAAAATAAAAACTCTACTCTGCGTCTATACTATGTATTAATGAAAATACCTTTTAGTTTACAATAATAACATGTGATATGAAGTTTAATTTCAAATTGATATTTAACCGTAAATATTGTTTATTCTCGTTTCCAAGTTTACAGAGAAAAATATTCGCTGATTGGTCGTAAATCAAAGTTACCACGAAATGTTGACGTAATAACAATAGAAAAAAATATCTATTTATTAAACCATGTGACAAGTGCGCAGCAGGAGGGTTACGTCATGAGATTATGTTAGGAAACAAAGCTAATCAAGCTCGGCGCTGTAAGCAATAAAATATTTAGAAAAGTTTCCGTATCTCCGATATCGTTACACGGAATATGCATAAGCGTCCTCTTAGCACCTATACGCGATCTCATTATGGTCTTCCGCGAGAGGTCAATGTGGCAATCAAAAAGGGTCTCGAGAACTTATAAGGTACCGCTTAAATTTGACATGTTATAAATCGGATTTCGACTTGGTAATGAGGAAATACCGTCGCCATAAGCATTAACAGTAACATAAGTCCCATCGACAGTAAACGTCAAGGCGAGAATGACGGGAACATGGGTTGACTCCTACCGACCCGCTATGACAAGTTTTATAACCGGTATGACAGATGGCGCAATAAAATTTATTTATTTTAAATCAGGAACGGTGGAATAGCTTCGAGTAATGAGAGAGCACGTGTCCTTCGGAATCATTATGTTGAGTATTGGACAATTCGGCCCGAGATAGCTCTCTGATTTACTGCCTTACTTTTGAGTTCACTAAATCACTTTTCTATAGATGTTCAGAAAACTATTAACTATTATTATTGGCGAACTACGAGAGCCCTTTGTGTGGCCGAGCCCGTCGCCCAGACGGATAGCGAGCTGGTTTTTTATGGGCGACTTATTCGGTTTCTGTGATTTGCGTGGCCGAAGATAAATGTTTAAACTCTCAGTGTGTCCAGAATAAAAGAACCATACTCCAAAACATTTTTATCGCATTATTATTGGAATGTTCGATTTTTATTTTCTTTATTGGCACTCATTTTCTTTTTATCGTGCTTCATAAATATCGTACCTAGTATATAATATAAGTCCTAATATTGGGAGCATGTATCTATATTTTTATAATCCATTCATCATTACCACCACTTGTGCCATGTGTACCAACATTTGTAATATTATTGAGTAGTAAGGGTGTCGGCTTGTGAAAATTTAGATGACATTGGAATGTTGGATCCAACACAAGAATGCGTAGATGGTGTAGATACCACACGGTGCCACACCGTCTGGCCCTATCCAGTGAGGTCCGATGATCGATTGGTTTTTTTACCCTAATAGAATTTAGAACATCTTAATGATCTTACATTTTTAAGTATAAAGGAAGTGTTTGATGTGTTTTTTTGGATTACTGATAACGCTTTTAAACAGGTTCTTCAATTTTCAGAGACTTATGAAACCATGGTATCACCATATAAAGCGTATATCAAATTCCATATAGGAATTATGACGTTTTAGCATTTGTGGACATTATTATTTACTTCTGATTTCAAGTATCGATATGAACAGACTGTTTAACGTGCCTTCGGTAATCGACAGGGCACAGTAAACTGATACCATATTTGTGTTCGCGTGACGCTATATAAATAAATTATAACACTTTCACTTCACTCATAGCATGTTTGTTTATAAATTAGTGCACTAACTTTAACATTTTACGTTGCACACACGTAATTTTTAGTGATTTAATATGTGGAAATAAAAAATGTAATGGCATAGAAAATAATTGCATTGCATTGCGACGTGTGTACGTTACACGGTGCATTCACCCGGCGCACGGCAACAACGATTAGTGGTGAAACAATAGGAACAAGCTGCGGTAATGACGCTTACGTAAATTAATTTAAATATTGAACTCCGTTTTTTACGAGCAGCTCTCATTAAATCACGTTACAATATTTTTGGAATATTTTTTACGAATATTCTTTTCCATATTTATGGATCTTATGATCGTATATTGTAATTGAGAATATTATGGAATAACATTTACATATAACATTAAAAATCTTTTACTCAAAAACTAAATATAGGTAGTAAAATTAGGAAGCCTTTTAAATGGTAATTTGCTTTATTAAAAGGTGTTTTAAATAATCTATATATTTTTGTAGATAGTTGCATATAGATGTCTATACATATGTATTTGTCATTTTAAAACTTGTTATAAAGATGCAATTTCTACATTAAAGCAAGCAACATTTGACCATCTTCTTTATTGGTCCAATTATACTAAAGTATTTCACTGAAAACGGTTTTTCTAAACAAAGAACAAACTAGCCGTTAAAATGGTTTTGTTTCAAAAAAGCTCTTGCAAAATTTTCGCATGTATTATTGTGTATACCAACATATTACATTCGACGATTGCGTAGTAAAGTGGACCTGTGAATGTAAAAATGAAATTAAAAACAAACCATTAAACCATTTTATACAGGAATCTCTAACAAGGCCGCTTCCCTTAACCGGATCGGGAGCACACCTGGGTACTCGAAATTTGCCCTAAAAGGTCCCAAACGACAACCCTGCCCAATATCAAAATGACGCATGTGCCACATACGCACAAGAAATATTGTACTTTAAACCAATAAAAATTTGATATAAATTTGATTGTCGTTATAGGATGTTATCGGTGGCGATTGGACATAAGTCGTTCCGGAAGCAAGGAGTGCCGAGATGGTAGATTTTTAAAATGGAACGTTTGATTTGCATTTGAATAAGAGCCCCCGGCGACCCAGGTGCGGTGGTACAGTCGGACACCAAAAGTTTTCTGCCTTTTTTTGCTACGAGGTGGCCAACATTAATATGAATACGCATCTGTAATGGCCGTTGTTTGTCCGATACGATTAGCATACGAATCAAATGTTGAGACTGAGTTTAGTTGCACGCCATAAACTTTCTCAGCTAAAACACGGTGGTTGTTTCTCCCGCACTGGGTTCTTGTAATTATTTTTTTGTAATAAAAGTATTGTGTTCTACTTTATTAATTTTAAATTACATCTTTTATTTTATTATTCCTTTGCTTGTATTAGATTTTTGTTAAATATGGCGTGGTATACTCACACGTATGCTGTTTGTCATCATCATTAAATATTTTCACCTTTCACCTTAAAAAGGGACTACATAGCAACGCTTTCTTAATAATTATTATGTATTCGATTGTACTTCATCAGGTCGTCAACTCCACGCGTTTTACACAACAATCCCACAAGGGTGATACACACGTGTTACTTAGGTACATATACATAAGTACCTACTACTTCCAGTAAGTACAGTCTACTAAGTCATAAGACTACTTCCAGTTATTCCTTCTGGCCGTGATTTAAAATCACGTGATGTAGAACATGATAAAGAACGTGAGCATAGCAAGAGCATATTGTAGTGTTAACAATACAGTAAATATGTATATACATATTAACCATGTATCTATTATAAACATAGATGTCAAAATTGCTCTAATAATATTAATAATTATCTACTGAATAACAGTCAAATGAAAATCTCTGATAATCTTACAGCAGTTTTGTACGTAGTTGAAAGTTTCAGTATGAGCGCGTTGGTTTAAAATAATTCATAATTAAAAAAGGAATTAATTCCACTTTGTGATTAAAATAAAAAAAAATAATCTATAAGTGTAGTAAAAAACACAAGACGAGCTTGGGAACGTAATAAGACGAACGCGTCCACTACACGTAATATTTTTTACGCTTCAAGTAGGGCGTGTTTGAGGCAACGACTCGGTCTTGTTCTGCCCGCCATTGTTTGTTGAGTTTTTATTATTATCTCGAACAATGGGCGCGTAAACGGTAGCACAAGCGTTATCGGTGCCTGTGATCAACCTTATACTACATTTTTTGTTCAAATCACTTCTTCGAACGAAAACCGAGATGCGTTTGTGCGGGCGCGATATGCGATCTGCTAGGTTTTTTTTCGCGCGCTTTTCTCTTGACGCGCGGGGCCTGACGTCGCTCCGGTGGGTTTTTGTTTTTTGACGTGGGAACGTACGATCGGAATTGCAATTCGCGCTCGATTCCGACTTCCAATTTTGCAGATGACGTACGAATGTTGGTAGATTTTTGAAGGAATGTACATGCTGGTTATGTGTACGTGTTTCGCGTTGGTGGTTGTGCAAAGCTTAGGTAAATGAAATATAATTTTTTTTCTCGGTATATAGTAAGTAGGTCATCCAAGACCTGCTTCGAAAGCATTGTTACAGAACAGCGGCGAGTACATTTTTAAATTAACGTAAAATAATTGATATCTCAAAGTTTTAAGATATCCATACATATGTGTTGACTGCTTTGTTGGTTCTTGATGATTTCGAGTCCGAACTCTGTGTTCGGTATTACCTATTGGGGCTATCTAACTAGTAATAGCTTGGAATCTGGACTTGTGTAC
>DWEE01000792.1:0-15322 GCA_018245755.1 Parelbella macleannani | reverse complement strand
AAAGCTTAAATATCTGCGACGTACCATAATATATTATTGCAGATACTTAGATTATTACAATAACATAGTATTATGAAATATACGCGCGGCCCTCTGTTACTAAACTAGACAGAACCTAAGTAAGCAAAAAAGGTGATAAATTACATATGTATTTCTAAATATATACCTATATATGTAATTTTGCTATTCGAAACAGGTGAATATTATTCAGTAAAACATTTATCCCAGGTGGAAATCAAACCCACTTCCACCAGCTCATCAATCAAGCTACATATTAACCACTGGACCAATAAATCAGAGAACGTATAACAAAATATTGCACTTTATGTAGGTATAAATTATATATTCAAAAAATCTTATTAATGTTTCATCCTTATTAATTATCACTGCTCACAAAAAAAATCCGATGGTGCATAAAAAAAAGAAATGAATGAAACTATTAAATTAGGAGAACACGGATATTGGACCATATACATTACGTAACGTAAAGATATAGGAGCATATCTATAAGTAACAGATGGCTCTCATAACTCAATGTTAATATAATCGATGAGCTATTCGACACAGCTGTTATCGATTTGATATTTTTCACAGAGGCTTCCCAATTCCAATCCCAGTTGAACACAATATGAATAATGGAATGGAAGTTTTCATGTGTATGTAATATTGTACGATTCAGCTGTCAAATTATAATAATCCTAATGTTCCTGTCCGTATCGCCATTGGGCAGTCAGTCTGTACGTTGCAACATGTTTTATATTTCATAAGTTAAGAACTTTTTAAAAAAGTGTATTCTTTTCCTAATAGTGTAACTTTTTGAACTGGTGTATGTTTAATAGACTTTCTAGACACAAACTCCCTTTCCTTCATCACGTCTTCCTTAGAACCTTGTACGGTATAGATCACCCTTTTGATATACTCATGTACCAAAACAAGATGCGTCTCGCTCGTGAAAAGGGAAAGTTCATTTACTTGGGGGCCGTCTGAAATAAAATTCAGTTCAGGGTGCATTCACCTGTCGGGCCGGGGTTGGGGGTGGACGAACTTATTACCGAAATGCTGTCAAGTTGCGTTTATTAACACCGTCCGTGTGGGCGATTGGCGAAAAACATACATATCGTGCTTCATTAATTATTGAATAAGATATATTGCTAGCACTCGTCAGTTTCTTGATTAAATTACGATCGATATAGTTATTGTAAGTTTGATTATATTCTCGTGAAATAGTCCCATCACAGTAATGTTGAAAAGATTTTAGGATTTCTCTTTTATTGCTCACTGTTAGTCAGTATAAACATATTATTACGCTTTTATTTCCTCGAAGAGGCTGGCAAAGGAGTGTGGAACGAGTATATTCCGACATCTGAACGTTTATTTTATATGTTACCATGGAATAGGGACTGAGCTTATTGTCTTACACCGGGCACTAATCCAGCATCCGAGCTACTAATAAGAATTTCAGTTTACAAAAATCCAGTAACACCCGACCCAACAATCGGACCCATGTCCTCGCGATTGGTAGTCGCGTTTTGTAGTCGACCAACGAGGCAGTAATAACCAAAAATAATGTAATAATTAAATGATACTTAATAGTTTTATATTAATAGTTTTGTAAATTTTTTTGAAATCTTCAGTTATAACAATGTGTATACATACATACATAGACGTACATATAACAAAAAGCGGACTTAATATCACGAAGCAATTTTTAACTTGGAACAGACAACAGAGAAAGCATGAAAAACAATTTCTTGAATAAAATAAACATGTGAACCTCAGCTACGCACGTGCCTCATGGGTCGCGTAGCGGGTCTACGCGGTCGACGACCCGCCGAAATAACGTAGCGCCGGGCGCGGGTCGTAGCGAACAACGACCTTGCGTAGACGGCCCAATTGTTGGGTAAATTGCGTGTAAACGACACGTTTAAATATTAAGGGTAGAGCTAATTAAAATTATTATTTATAATTTCATAGCAATTGTTTTAGCTTTGAATGAATACTATTTTTTAACAGTACACTCTTCATATTTATAGGTATGTATAATTGATTTTTTTTTACAGTTATTTTGTGTGCTTCAATATATTTGATAGATTCGTAATAAGCATTACAACATTTAATTATTATTTATCTGCTTTGAACTAAGGCTGTGAAACGGAACAAATTAAAGACGGCAGTATGCAAAACTAAAAATATAAACATTTATTTAATTTCATTAATTCATATCTACTGCGACATTAACACAATGTACGGACCCATGTTAATAAATGAAAATCTAATATTTTAATGGCCACGATGACAACGTTCGTTAGAGAGGTCTATGTCTAGCTGAGGGCTTGTAGAGTCTGATGATGATTACGCTGTACAGGAATATGATATGTGTAAACATAAATACCTACGAGATAAGTGACACGAAAATATATCCACATGACCGCTTATCGGCGTCCTCAATAATGTGACGTGAACATAGATGTAACCAGTTATCACGCGAAATGAGGATGTGGCGTAATGAACTGTCGTAAAAATGATATACACAAATAAATGTTCATATATTACGTAAATGTGTGTATATAGTTTGCTCATTTGTAGGCTCACCACGCATTTCATGGGACGGGAATGTAACTGGCGAAACATGGGAATGTACTGCATTCATCTGCCTACCGTTTCAGTGATTAAAGGCGTGATGTTATATATGTGTGTATATGTGTATAGTATATGACAATTAGCTGATTCCCTATTCCATAGTGGGACGCATAAAGCAACTGATGAAACGTGGGAGGATACTAAACTCTTCTGTCCACCCCCTCCAGGAGATACCGGCGTGATGTTATGTATATGTGTTACATACATATGTGTAATTATACTAGTAGATATACGCGACTGCGGTTATATAGAAGCCTAGATGTAATGGTTCTCTCATTTTGTCATTCCTTATTGAACTCTAAGGAGTTGATTAATCAAATATTTTTAGATAAATTTTTTCACCCTTTAGGGGTTGAATTAAGAAAGTATTGTAAAAAATGTCGTCTCCCTTTCCGTATAGTTCGAGAGACAAAAGCCGTTTAAAAGTTTGGAGTTGAAAATGTTATACATAGTACAACTTTTTCAGCCCTGAAAGAATTTTCCATAAAACAATTTGGTTTAACTTTTTGGTTTGTTTAATTTAACAATTTGGTTGGGTTTGATTTGGTGGTCGAATTTAGTTTAACAACATAAAAATATGGTTTTACTGAATCGAATGAACACTAAAGATTTAATAATAGATTTAATTTTACAATCATCAAGATTTAAAGCATGTCTGTGACCGACTTCGAATACTAACTCTAACTACGCTCGTACTAATAGCATATTCATGTACTAACTGAACTAATATTTCTAATAGTGTCAATAGTATCCTGTTACCGGATAACAAACAATATTAAAAATATTATCTGACATTAATAGTCCCACCCACTAATTAACTGACACTTTTAGTTCGACCCCCTAATTAACTGACACTTATAGTCCGACCCCCTAATTACTGACACTAATAGTCATGTTTTGATTACGTTGGAAAATTTATAGACGATAACGGGAACCTGCAATTTATACTTGTTCGTAGTATATTCTCTTCACATGATAAAATATACACGATACGTCAGATAGTTGAAAGTTAAAAAGGGTCAACACTGATAACCACTCCTGTATTTAAGATTTCAGTTACATAAAGAAACAAATATTCTTGTGTATTATCTCTAGACAATAAATAGACATTGTTGATCAAAACGGCAAAATCTGTTGCGAAATCATTCTCTTATCAGCACGAGGAAAGAAAATGAGAACGACTATATAACCCGGGGCTTAATCTGTCTGTGCCGAGATCGATATACCGTTGTTATCGGTCACGTAAACATGTATAAAAACTGCGTGATTCAGTCCAATATCCTTATCGGTCGTTCACCCCAGATAGCCCCGTTCGCGGCGCGTTTGTTTACGTAACATTCGCGATATAACGCTGAATGAGATCAAAGTTTTATGGTCGCTAACTCTGTCGGTGGCTCACACTTCCTCTTGTACTGGCTATAAAATAAAACAATTACACCGATAATCGTATATGAATCAATATTAAATAAAGCTTACATTAAAATCGGTATTTATAACTTCAGCTTAATTTTTCTATTTGGAAGCTTATTCGAGAACAAATGTAAAATTTACTTTAATAGTGTACCCACCCAATATGGCAAAGAGAATCATGTAAATAATATCATTTTATGACGTCATACGCCATGACAATGTAACAAGCGAAGTCATATGTAAAGTATCTGCAATATAGGAACAACCGTCTCCGCCCAAATAAACACTACGGCACTGAAAATCCGCATTAGTCTGTTGCAATGCTTCGCACGCTTCAGCGAGACATCCGTAATGCGGACTTTCAGTTTCACGGCGAACGCTGCTTTCGATTTACAACTGACTAACTGGCTACGAAAAGGGACAAAAACATTACTAGAAAACCGCGACACACTAGCGTTTCGTAACATTCCTCGCCTGACTTCTTAGAACAGCTTAGTACAAGCTTCCAAACTTCTACTCAATGAACTGCGTGTATATAGTTTAAATAAAGCGTAGGATGACTTTCTGTTGGGTGCGGCAGGAGCTCTACACCATAAGATATAACTAGATTGAGAGAGCAGCCGGCTGAGCAATGTCGGGTGTCATGTACACTGGTGGACACAGGGCATCTGTGTCTTAACATCATTCTGATACTTCAAATACATTCTTTTTAAACCAATAATCGTATGTATATGTAGCTAATATATTATTAATAAATCGAATAAGTCTTAGTAGTGGTGACAAATAGGATACAAATGAATGTTAATGGATACGGGTGCTAAGGGATACAATGACCAATCTATCTTGACCTATAAAGTATATTCTATTGCTGCAGGAGTCAGACGTTTCCGAAACTGCTATCCTCATTTAGAGTGATTAATATAGAAGAAAAATATCAGTTCTGTAAGAATACATATATGTATGTATATGACACTGACTCTTCTCTGTTCAAAAATAACGCTTAATAACTGGTGGACACGCTTAAACACGAGTTTTGGACCACTCAGATGGTACACCATATATGTATGTATGTACATATATATGTATACAAATTTAAATGAACGTGTGATAATAACTTTAGCTAACACAGACATCAGACAGCACATCATGATTGTATATCTGTACACAGCGAGCATGTTCAGACTAAGACCGGCGTCCAGACAACAAAGGCGTCTAAATCACTCGTCGAGACGGTAGCGTTATTAACGAAATTTTACTACAATCGATATTATTACCAGAAAACGCTTATTATAATTTATAACGCATTAAAATATCTATCTAGCGTTCATAATATGATTTTATCTTTATGATATTTAGATATCCGAATTATCTTTGGTGTGTGTGTGTGTGACTGACTGCCGCGATTCGTTAATGCAATTGGAATGTCTGGAATTACAATTATCTACGATATATATTTTTATTGGACAATTTTACTCACAGAAGTTTGGTCTTAAACTAAGCTGGACTAGATAGTTGGTAAACTACGTATATTCATATAACTACACATACCTACAACGCTACATCACGCCTGTAATCCCCGTAGGGTTATGCAGAGGAGTGTAGTGTACTCCCACGTTTCACATCAGTCAGTATTATTTACCCCTTGATCAAAAGATCCAGGGTAAAGCCGGATAATAAAATAGACGATAGTATGAACAAGTATTTTATTAGTTTAAGTGTTTTTTATGCTATTACTTCTATTTTTTTTTATTTTTTTTTTTGTGTGTTTTTTTGTGTATTATTGTAAACCGTGAATAAAGATTGTTATTATTATTATTAACAACAAAACAGGAGTTGCGAAATATATCATCGGTTTCATATTAACATTCTTGAGAGCTGTTTTGCCACCCACAGCATCAGCTCGAAGAACGTACAGTTATCTGCCGTTATTAGGCTCGTTTCACACTTGATTTTGTTGTTTATTTATCATTAATTAAAGTACCCCGGAGTCGAAGCCTATGCTCTTTTACTCTCAAGCTAACCTTTATATTAGGCATGTTTCATAAGTGATTTAGTTATGTATTTAATAATAAATTAAGTTCAAGTAAGTCGGCGTCGAGCGTTTTGTCTCTATCTAATGGAATATATGTAAGGAAGTCGAGGTTATTGAATGAATGTTGAAAATATATTAATTCATTATTTTATAAATATTGCAACTATTATATTGATCATTATAATTTAACGGCCGGTGATAATGATGATGATGAATATCATCAAGGCCATCCGATAATGATCAAACTTAATTTTTGTGACGAACCAAACATCAGATTTATATTATGTTTTACACTGTGTATAACAAATTCATCAAGTCAAAATGTAATTTCCATACAAGAAACGTAATATATTTTAAGATGTATTTGAATATTGTTTGAGACATATATACATTGCTACAAGCAACCCACTAGGATTAATTTTTTTTGGAGAATAAATTTATTTATCGTACATTGTATGATTAATTGTACAAGTGTGTACCGACCGTAATATTCGTAATACACGCCGACTGTGCTCTATCCGCCCACGTGTGTTAGTCAAGTGTGATCATTATTGTGCTCGATGACTAAAGACTTTCGTGTTAATATTCGGAGAGAAATTATAATAAATTATTCATGTGTTTGCTCTCCATTGGACCGGCAAAAATTATATCTCGCAAACGGTGAATTTATCGCTTAATATTGTTATCTGTTTAAACTGATTTTTTTTATTTATCTGTTGCAAAGCCTTTCCTCCACAAGTGCTTAATAAACAACGTGTCTAGAAAAAAATCTATCACAACGGTGGAAGAGAACACGAAGAATATATATGCGAAAAGTAGTAAGTATTAATTATTTGATAACTAAAATCGGCTGTTCGCAGTAGAGCCTTGTCTACCTAAGCACAGCTAACTGCCGTGACCGCGGACAGACAGGACGTAAGGGTGGGGGCTGTGCTCTGCGATCCCCAACCCGCATTGCTAGCTTGGGAATTATGGACAAAACCCATTTAGAGAAGGTCTATGTTCAGTAATAAAGCTCAGTCGACAGCCTATTGCTTGTCTCAGTTCTGTAGCCTCCCATACATATGTAGTCTGTTCCAACAGACTGGCGAAGATGCTAAAATGAAATCCAAAACAGGATTTGATTATGTATACTGCAAAAATAGTTTTACTGCTAGTAACAAGTCAATGCTATTTCGGCCGGTTAAGTGGGAAACATATGAGACAAATTTGGAATAATCAAGCAAAAATATTCACCGAGAATTTATCGGTTCATGTAATATTCAAACACCGAGAGGAATGAACAGAGAGATCTCATGAACTCTTGAAAAATTTAGCTCAACAAAAAAACCAGCATTAAATACATTAGTATTCCATCATACGTTCAAGGAGAGGTGGTTGATCTAGGGTTTGATTCATAAGCGAACCGGCCGAGAATGCTACATGCGTCAGAACATGTAAAGTGTTCCACGTTGAGATTGATTATAATTTAGAACACTACACACGGACTTGAAGGTTGTGGACAACGGTAAATTTTGCGTAAATCTTACAATATTCTTAGTAGTAGCATGGAGTCTGGATTTTTGCAGGGTGTATGGCAATACATTTAACTGTTACACGGTAAAACACAGATGAGATGTTATATTAAAATGGAATAAAAAGTACAAAAATCGTTTTAGTTCCACTGTCTTATATAATATATAGAGTAATCAGTGTGACAAAAGACATTTATGCTTAAGTCATTTAGGATGAATACTAAACTATTACTTGGAAACTTGGTCAGTTAAATTTCAGAGTACTGAGGTTTTATACCGCGTACTTAAAATTCTTCAGGTCCTTACAATATGTATACTAAAAATAATCTCACTAACGTCAAGGCATCACCAACCCCGTCACGGATGGGATGTGTGGGATGAAATCGCACGGGGGTTGATGTGTGGGATAAAGTCGCCTACAATCTTGTTAACGCAGGTCAACCTACATCCTTTAAAACACATAATTTAAAGAATGTAGTAAAACACACAGTCAAACATACATATACAGTCAAAAACAGTGACGTCTTATATGTGTAATACGTAATATAGACACGCACACACGTTCAATTAACAGTGACGACAGCTATACATTAAATATGAGTAATATTTAATGTGTAGCGTATTCTATGAATCTGAGATCATCGTGTTAATATGCTATCATCATTATCGTTATCGTCAGCCTGTTGATGTCCACTGCTGGACATAGGACTCCCTTAATCGGCGCCACTCCATCCAATAAGTTATCCGGAACACAAAATTGAGACTGGACATGACAATCAGTTAGTAATTAGCAATGATAGGATTATATGTGGATTAAACATTTTGGTATACAGTTTCACAGAGATAAGGCACTTTCTAGGCGAGCGTGCTACATCGTAGGCTGCATCTCGCTTTCCATCAGGTGAGATTGCTGCTAAACAGCCTATTTCTGCATAAAAAGGTGTCCCACTTTAGATCTCGAGTGTAACGTCTTATCTCTCGCCTAAATAATAATAGTTTTCGTTTTAACAGTGTATAAATTCATTAAAAACTTCTTTAGATTATAAGATATTCTGACCTTTTAAATTTATCTGCAGTGTTGATAAATACATACATATTTCATTAACTGTTAATATCCGTAATGATTCACTATGAATATATAGATTTTAGATTGAAACAAAAATGTAATATTTAGAAGTAGATTCTAATTTTGTCTTCGTCTAATATCGAACTTATGTTGCCATATTATTTAATGTCAAACGGTAAAATTCACTTCCGGTTAAATTAAGTATTCAAAATTGGAATGAAGGGGATAGTGATAGAAAATTTCATAGTCCAGTGTGTTCCGTCTAACGCTATTTAAATTCCATTAATTATAAAGTGTAATGGAATAGAATCAACGAACAGTTTTAATATTTACATTCGTGTATTAAGTTTACGTAAGAAAACGATCATCCTATGTAGTTTTAAATTAAAATCTAGCCAATTTTATTCATTATTAAAACGAATGGAATAAATTCTAATATATTTATTCATGCATTGTAAAAAGTTTGAATCACGCTGTACGCCTCGTGCTTCATTATACCCGAATTTAAAATTAACTCAAATTGTAATAAAAACTGTAAAAATATTTTTTATTCTGATTTTTTAAGAAACTGTATAAAAATATTTAATAAGTTTAATTTTTTTTAATAATTGTTATTATTTTCAACACGTTTATAAATCAATTGTGTACCTAGAACTTAATTAGTGAAATTGTTTATGGGTATATTTATAGCAATTAAATTTATTTTTTAAAACTATTAATAATAATCAATAAATGCCGGTAACATTAAAATCATTGTATACTCTTTCAAGGACAAGAAGGTACATCAGACATATTTCTTCACTGGTGGCGCTAGTGTCTATGTACACTTAGACTTAATACCGTCAAATCTGACAGCCTCTAGTATATAAATGACTCACAATAATAACGTTAATTATAATAGACGCTGCCAAAAGCATGAATATGTTCAATTTACTTGCTTCGCCCATTAAATATAATATTTGTATGCAAATATTGAATATATGTAGATATTTAACACTAGTTGTTGTAAGATTATTATATTCTATTTGTAGTATATCGTCTTCATGAGAAATGCAAGTTTAACGGCAAATGTTTGTCTCTTCAATGCGTCCATACGTGCTTAGACGGACCTGTTGGTAGGTATCTTAGTGGTAAGCCATCTCGAGTAATTACTTGTCGGGTTTGTTAATTCGCTTCCCAACCGCGTCAATTTTGTGTGTGAAGCGAAGGTATTCGTCCTATGTAGAATTCACAAGTTCTGCTAAGTTTCAAATATTAAAAAAAAACGCACCATCAAGCCTGTAATCCACGAAGGGGTAGGCAGAGGAGTGTAAAGCAATCCCATAGTATTTTTAAATATTATTATTAGGGCTACTAATAGCCTACATGTTAAGAAACTACACACACACACCGCGAATGATTTTAAACGTTGTTTCATAAGGTCTTGATCATAGCTAAACAGTTACAAGTGTCTATTTTTAACCGCTCGAACCAATTGGACGACAATGTATTATTGCAAAAACTATGTCCGACGAGTCTAATTAAAGCACACGCAATTATCCTAGTCTCATGCATAACCGGGACACTCTTATTGCCGGTGTTAAATCAACTTTATGCCTTAACACTTGGGTACAATTTACATTGATGTATCCCGCGATCTCCGTGAATAACGGCACCGAAGAATAGGTCTTAGTGGTATGGAAAAAGGGTGTTTGTTGCTTGCCCGAGTTAGATTGACGTGAAGCAGGTTAGGTTACCACCTGGCAGTACAGTTACTCTGTAATCCTAGTAACATAAAAATGTGCGCGATCCCACCTGGGACCAGTAATTGATAAGTTACACGCGTATTTCAACGAGATGGATGATGTATAGATATGGGTTAGACTGCTATATTGAAGAGCTGTAGACGTGTGCGTGCAGTAAGTTATGTCCACTTGGTTTTGAAAAATTCGTAATTCGAAGCGAAGGAATCGATAAGTACATATTATCGAAGCAATTTATAAGCTACTTAACAAGTGTATTTTTTGTGTATTTAAACTTTTGATAAAATAAAAAAAAAATATATTTTTATTTAATAATACACTGTAAGTACCAGAGTAGGTGTAATATAATTGTTATAAAGTACTACATAATTTTTATATAGTGTTAAATAATTATTAAAGAGTAACGTAAAGTTAATAAAAATTTAATATAACTAATAGCAGTGAGAACTTTGTAATATTGTTCTAAGTTAAATCTAGTCAAGCTATCATAATTACATATCAATACATATCAAAAATATATTCATTCTGCTAGTCCGTTATTTTCTATTCGTAGAACAGCATAGCTCCGTAGCATGTGATAGAAAAAACGTAGAACGACAGAAGGTCGTACACTTCTAATACTTTATTCAAATGCCAATCGGTCGAAAATGTTAACGGAACACACGTAAACAAGTTGATTCATTTAAAAAAAATATTTACGAGCATTATTACCTATATTGTGAACGAAAAAATTAATTAGTGTTTAATTAATTAGTGTTCACGGTAATTATTGAATATGAGCAAAACTAATATAATGCGGTAATAGAAAAGGCACACAAAGAAAAACAAGTTCATAACTTTTTAATTAACGATTTAGCTAAAATTATGTTATACTTTGTATTAAAATACCGCTAATAAATATTTAAATTTATTTTAAATACACGCGAATTGATTAGTTGTAATTAATATAGGTAGGTACACAATGGTAATTAAAAAGACGTAAAACCCAATATATAATCATGCCGATAATTACGAAAATAAGCGATGACGGTCAATAAACACCCAAGTTTTCAATACAAATTTTACAACACAAATATGACGTAAGTATACGAGTATATGGGATATCGTAAAAGAGCAGCCATAAAATGCTTACAAATTCGGTTCGAGCCATAAACTCCTAAACGAAAACTGCATTGCGTTTATTTTGCGTTTATTTTTATTTTGCGCGGCCCGCATCGCACCTGGCGGTACTGTTATACCGCATCATAATCTGAGATGCGGGCTTTTAGGCCTGACGACTTTTAGATCGTCCATGTACTTGCAATAATAGTACCAAGAATTTTTTCATACGACACGATCACAAGTATTTCCCAATTATATGTATTATTATAATAAAATTAGGGAAGTTTTTTAATATACAGTACTGACAGCGTTAACTTGCCATTCATTGTCCACTGTTCGCACCCGTCTCAAAGGTGCAGCTTACCACAATTCAGTTAAACTTTCGCCACTTAGCATTTCGCCACGTATTCATTAAAACAAGTTTTATTCTTGACATTCTTCTATATTTGTAACTTTATAATAAAACAGAATGTAAAGAAGAGAGGTAAGAATTATATCGACTAAAGCGTCATGGTCGTGTTGTAGGCTTTAAAAATAGTCCTCGAAACATCTGCTGTGTACTTGTAGAGACTCACGTTTTTGTAAAGACTATTAAATAATTGCGTTTAATGGCAGATCGTGGATAATGAACTGACGATTTGCAAGAGTTGGACTAAAGAGCCGCAATGAATTTTTATGTTTGCACGTCATCAGCCATAATGGTCACGTTTTATCTGGAAGATTAAACGTATCGCTTACAAGTGCAAAGGGATGCTGGCGATAGCGCTTCTTGACCATTATACTTTTGATATATCACTACATTTAACACGACCTGCCCTATCAGTCTTGCTTGGACTGAGGTCTAATTTTTTTTTTATGAGAACAGCAAGCAAGCGGATAGCAGTAACATTTGAACATCTGCTACCAAACACATATGGATCATGTGGATTTTTCAGTGACTTTATATAAAGATTAATTAGTTTTACTTCGTAATGGGAGTTCAGCAAGAAAACGTACAGTAAATATTACTCAGTATCTGCCCTAAGATAGTCTAGTAGCTTAAAATGTAGCCACCCACTCTGCGGGACCTGGGTTAAAATACTGGCACCCATCTCGTTTTTTATAAAAAAATATGTGTTCCTCATCATCATCAGCCTACTTCCGTCCGCTGCTGGACATAGACCTCTCCAATGGCACGCCACTGAGCTCGATCGTCAGCTCGTCGCATCCAACTGCTGCCAGCCACTTTGCGTATATGGTCACTCCACCTGGCTGGAGGGCGCTCTACGCTACGTATATAAAAATATATACGTATGAAAATTCAATGTGACCGCAGCAATCTGAAGGAATACGTCATGAGAAATGATGCGCATCTTTCACTTCTTCATAAGGTCCTCTAAAGCGTGCGAAGTATGCTTCTGGACAGCGTGGCTAACTATAAACTAAATCTTTCTGATGGTACCAACTATTACTACATATACATACATACATACATACATACACACACCTATATACGAATGCTCAATATTAATTACTTTTTATTATTCTATATAAACAATTGATGTGGTCTGAACAGACCACTCAGAATTCATAAACGCTCCGATCAGGCAAGGAAGGGCAGAGTAGTGGAGGGTCATGTCCAAAAATAGACTTCCAAAGGCTTGGCGCATAGAGACAGGTATGAAATTGAAATAAAAACCTATATCCACAATATCACTTCGTCCAACACTATATATGTACATATATACCTGTAATGCGACATGCGCAGTATGTGCGCAGTCGCAGCAGCGCATGCGGTCATCTGACGCTATATAAATAAAACTTAAATAAATTTATTAAATAATTGTGTTATGTTACACGGGTCTTGTTTTAATAAAATTCTGCGTAAATTCTACATAATAATATTCGGTCGGTCTTATAGTTATTATCGCTTTTAGGCGTGATATGATCCCAAAGATCGCACCACGCACTGTAACGTTTGTATGATCAAAGCGACCTTGGCACGGTCCGCCTGTCGCGGCGGCGCATACAGTCATGCGTAGTTGTTCATGCAGTAGTGTTAGCATGTGTATGTGATAGTTCGACTTTTTAAATTATAAGATTAGGCATACTAATATTTTTTTTATTTGAAGGAGTATATTCAGAGGAGAATATTCATTATCGGAGTGGAGAAAGAATACATCCCCCGATGCCATTTCGGGATATTAGGGTGTTATAAGAGGCCGCAAATCCCGCCGTCAGCAGATTCCGGCTTGACAGGAACGTATGCAGGGCGAGAAGCCATTTTCTGAAATCCTCAACTCAATGTTTACTGTGAGGATTATAAGCGAAATCCCTTAGGGAAGGCCTACCTCCAGCGGTGGACCTAGACAAGCTGATGACGATTGTGTTTTCACAAATATATATTTATTATAGCTTCTATATAACACCTAGGATAGGGTGATCGATGCCCCTTTTGAAGAACTGGTAATCGATTTCAGTGGCGTGCTTTTGAAGAGACCTATGTCCAGCAATGGACGACGACGCGACGGGGCGATGAGTTTGCCTAAAAAAATGTTCTTCGATTTCTGTATCATTAATCCTTCTTGCCATTGTTACATTTGTTTTCGTTGGCTGTCGTAACTGTTATACTTTTCTCAGCCTGAACTTTTTGTAGTTTTCAAACACCCACCTGCATTTAAAAAGGCTCAGTGCTGGAGCAGGACTGGCTATCGCGTGGCTTACCCCGCCCCGCGTGCGCGCGTAAGTCGCAAAATAGTTATCGCTACGCGACGTACCGCTACCGCACGCCGATATAAATAGCGATGCATGACTGCATGCGCCGCCCTTGTCCGCGACTGGGCAGCGACCGCGTCAAGGTCGCGGCGAATCAGCTTATACATACGAATCGCATCTTTGTGTTCCTTCAATAATATTACGTTTATTACTATTATACGCGTTATTATTTTGTCTTATAGGGATAAGCATTGCTGAATAAATACGTCAATGTGCAAAGTTTGAACGTTTTTAATTCGGATTTTGGCATTCTGCTTTGATTGCAGTAAGTAGTAAAACCCAAAATGAGTAGTTGTTCTGGTGAAGGAACATTTTCAGAGAACACTTCAGTCTCTGAGCTCTTCATGATTTTTGTAAGATATTTTATGCGTAAGCGTAGGGAAAGAATAAAAGAGTGAATGGTGAAACTAAATCCGGGTAATACGCGGTCCGAAAATGTGAGGTCAATATTAGAAAATGTAATGTTCATGTATGAAGAGATTGATGAATGTGGAAGAATCAGGGCAAGTATGCAAGGATAGCGATACTTGGCACTCTATGCTCTCTGCCTACCCCGTAAGGAATTTGGCGTGAAGATACATATGTAGGTATTATTAGAAAAGTTTATAGAAGATAATGTAAAAGATAATTAAAGAGACTAGTATCAATTTATATTTTACGTTACGAACTATAAAAATGTTTTTCGTCTTTTCGTAACTGTCTTCGTTTTTTCACCAAGTGAAGTCTTAGGTTCCGTTCCTGGGTAACCAAACGTTTCATTGTGGTAAGTGGTTCTTTCTTGGTTCCGTTCATAGCTAAAAGAAATAGTTATGACGAACTGACAACACCACCATGTTGATTGTTTTACACACAATTTAAGACCTTAAATGAAGGTATCCAAAACACAATAATATTAATAATAATAACAGCTGTTATTATGGTTTAATCTTTTAGAGTCTAGAGTGAAGTTGAAGGAAACTTAAACTATGTATTGGAAAAATGTAATAAAAATCGTTTCCAATTCGAAATGCCTTTCCTTAAAATAGTTTTCCTGCTCACACACACACACACACACAAGGCGACG
>DWEE01000791.1:0-15324 GCA_018245755.1 Parelbella macleannani | reverse complement strand
TAGTTTAATCGGAATATTAATAGATTTTCCTTAATTTTACTTCATTATAATGTTTGCAGTCCATAATTGGAAAAAAAAAGATTAAAAATTATTGCATAGAGTAGTATCGACTTTTACATTTGTTAATGACGTATATTTGTTTTTTTTTTTAATATCTAAAACATGTAAAACCATACAAACTGATGTTAAAGAGAAAAATGATGCAATAGTACATATTTTAACGTTATTTAATGATGGAAACTGTTACTCCCATGGAAGTAATAAATCTAATATAATAAAATAAAATAGAATCATTTGTATACCTACAGTTAATGTAATAATTTATAATAACATGAATAACTTAATAAGTAGAATATAACTTAATAACTAAGTACTATTAAACGGTATTATCAAATAAAAGTTTTGATAAAACTACCTTTACTAACAAAGCTGAACAACGCACAGAAATAAAGGTACATTTAAACCTGACATCTCTATTTCAGTGAGCACATTATGATCTAACGCCGGGACCGGGACAGCCGCTAATCGGGGGACACTTCAGCTAATTCCACTTTCACACTATCATTGCGGTGAACTTATGGGACTGGAATTAATTTAATTACTTAAAACTTAACCTTAGTATTACTTGACGTGTAAGTCAATTTTATTCCTACACTTCATTGGGAATTGGGATATACGTTTCCAGCTGGCGTGGTAATTTTGTTTTATATAACAAATAAAAACGAGTATGTTATTATAAAAAGAAATCCTTCTAAGCATCTATATTAGTAAGAATAAATATATGCCTAAAAGACACTAACAGTCTTATTTCCAGTCTTGGCCGATGTCAGTTGCTGAGTAGTAGTGAACGTACATCTGACTGCTACAGTCTGTACTTCAAATCATATAATGAGCATTTTTGTCTTTCAATCCCATTTCCTTACGTGGTACGAGGACAGCGTGTGCCTAAGGAATAAATTTTACGGCAAAACATTACGCCGCAAACACACGCGAGGAAATGAATCAAAGCCATGCATTAGCATTATTATGGACATTCTAACTCTTCCAACTCATGCATAATGCATGTGGGTAAGCGAGACAGCAGGATCTGATGAGTTTCATTTGAATAATGCGTGATTAATAGAAAGTATGTACAGGGATGGAGTGGAAATAATTGCCGAATTTTGATGATTAAATTTAATTCTATTCGCAGGAGTCTCAGATAGAATGTATAACCATAATTTATAATAAAATTTACCAGTGAACGGGAATGTGTGTTATATAATGACATCGTTATGCAGTTATAGTTTTTGGGTATATCAATTTTTACTTTAGTAAGTCGTATATGTACATATAGACAGACATACGTCTTACTTACACATCTATATATACCGATTAGAGCAGCAACAGATCTATATTCGATTTAGAAAATAAATATCAAGTGCAGTGAATGACTTGGACGCAGATAATTCTGTTAAAAAGTTATCAATAGGTACTGAGAACAGGTAGATACATGATATTAAAAATAAAATATATAAAGTTTCTGTACAAGTTCTGTACAAGATAGGGCAAGTTACCGGCGAGTTACCGTAAGTTACCGGCAAGTTGCGACAAGTTACCGGGCGCTGCCAAATAGTACAGTTACACTGATTTGCTACACAGTCTGCGGCACCTCGCGCCAGCCAATTAAGGTGGCGACGAAGAAAAACAATAATTGCTCGCCGCGAAGATGGTTGACGCTGAAGTTACGTACGAACTGCTTATAAAGACATTGGTTCCGTATCTCGATAAATATTATATTTTATACAAATAAGAATCTACTAAGTAGTAGTGTTTGCAAAGTAAGCTATATTATTCTTGAGAGTAGATTTACATAAGATTATTTTCATTTTTATGGACTTTTCCGTGGCAATGATGTAATAATAATATCTTGGGATATCACAAACGATAATCTGATCTTAAGCCGTCCAGAATGTTTGATATCTAGACAGCCGATAGACGCTTCTACGTCTGCATGTACCCAAATAGAAATATATTTTTATAACTATTTATGATTAAAACCACGTATCCCTATCGAATGCATGAACCTCCCTTAGCTCATCGCGATTCAAGGTTTTGCAGATTTTTAGAGCACAAGTGTAAAATGTGGATCAGATTCAATCCAGATTTAGAAAAGCCTTAAAAAGGCGTAACAGTTTGGGTTAGGTTAGGTTGGGTTAGGTTAGGTTGGGTTAAGTACATATTTTCTTTGTATATTTGTACTTTTCATAAACATACCAAAAGACACCTATTTACGTATTTTTAGGCCATAAAAACGTATTTAAGGTAAACGTTTTGACATTAGAGAAACCAACACGTCTGCAAATAACTGAATTATCAATATAAAGAACAAACACACTCAAAGTTTTCGTAGCTGAAAAAATCCACAAAGCATATTTGGATGAAAAGTTAGTATAGCTTGGAACGTACACACTATATATGATACAAGTGCTTCAGAACTGTTTAGTTAGCCGAACAAACGTTTACAAATACGAGTACAAACACGATTACACTGACTAATGCTTGTACTGTAGTTACGATTTGCCAGTATCGGTTTCGGTGGGAAGCCATAACTATAACATAAATATCTTGGGACACCTTCATACGTGACCATCTGATGTCAAACTAGTTATATCCTTTGCTATCGTAACCAAGCTGTGATTCATATGTACATACATATTGAACGATTATATAAAGGATTCATACATGTAGAACATTAATTGAGCGCTCAATCTAATACTTGAAATGTCTGCTACCTTCAACATTCTTAACGATGTTCGAGTTTATCATTCTGAAGATATTATTTTTCGTTATATTAATTAATATTGGCACTAATTGTTGTAATGCTATTACAGTAAAAGTTCTTTCCTGTTTCCCTCAGGCCTATGTTAAAAATGCAAATTATTTTATGGTACGAAAACGTTCAGTCCTCTGCACTGAAATTCAGTTTATTTACCGCTTGCCGAACCCTTTGTTCAATATTAACATAAGGTTGTGCTGAGTTGGGCGATGGATTTCGGTACAATTGGCAGATGCAACACATTCTCTGCTCAAATTCACCGAAGATAGCACAGATAATAGTTGCTTAAACATAATCAGATGTTTTGTTTCGATACACCAATAATTTGGTTATTATTATTTTAAGTGGTTTATAAAAGCTCTATACTAATTTCACGCTGAAAATTCAAATTTTTATCGAGTGTTTTACAATCGAAATGACCTTTTTTTGTAGTGACTTATTAATCTGTATACTCAATTGGATTTAACTTACTTTTATTATTAATTATTTATCATCATCAGAATATCTGAGTCCACTGTTGGACATAGCCCCTTCTGAAGGGTTTCTTACCTCATTGAACAATATAGGACTTATCATCGAACATCGAGTTTCCTTAGTAACAGAACCTATCAATATTAGTTCTTCATACAAAGGCTTCGACTACGTACGATTTCTCACAAGGAACTCCAGAAATCTCGGCATTGTAGAGGTCTCGGCACAATCAGCTGGCACCGCTCCAGCTTGGCTAATTGAATATTGCATCTGTTACGCCACACCACCTCTGGTGACTTCCAGCTGCTATAACTGAGCGGCATTACACCATAATGAATAGATATACTCTAATATTATTATATTTTAATATTTGCACACAATGCCGATCTCATATTGGATTATTTAATCATCAAGAAAAGAATCTATAGATTCTGCATTATGAATCGTAAGAAATAGAAGACAGGTCATTGATAATTATTGTTATATTTATATAATCATGCCAGATCCCCTACGGGGTAGCAAAGGGTCACCTTACACCAAATATATCTGTCCTTACAGAACACATGTGCTTCTGTACTAATCACTCACTTTATCCACACTCGTTGGTTTACGTTCTATTATATCCATATAACTACTCAGTGATTTTTTTAACTACATTTAATATTCGATCGTAGGTGAAACGGAATCCTGATAAAAGCTGATACTTTTGTCAATTCAGAAATGTAACTTTTCTATTATAAGCATTTTCGTTATAGTCGTCATTTGTCAACGACCTCAAGTTTCTAAGCAGTTGTCATCAAACCAACATTACCTTACGTTTCAACGGCCATTGTTTGTGAAATAATAGGGTTGAACATCATATGTACATATAGACGGTAGCACACAATGTGTCTCTAAAACCATTTGTCGGACTGATGGTGCGTAAACGATAAGCGAAAATTAATTTATAACATTAGCAAACCTTTTCTTATATTTATTAATGTTTCATTTACCGTGCGATATAATTTTTCGCACAATTTAGTATTCTGCAACATGTCGAGAGAGCCATGCCATTCAAGACAAAAAACAAAGGCATATTGAGACACGAATGTTGTACTGAGCAACTGTCACATCGGTACGAAAGAAATACCCGAAGAGCTTATTCTAAAAGATCTTCTATTATAATATTGAACATTAATATTGCTTTCCATTCATTTCATAAGATTACTTCTATTATACTCTTTAACGTAAAGATCAAACTTCATCTGATTATATAATAATAGTGCATTTGCACAACTAATCAACTATTTGTTAATAGTTAATAATTTGCACGCTAATACGTCCTATTATCCTTCTGTTTTGGTAACGAATTTATACGAAAGAATTTTGAAGACTTGAATGAAGAGAGTCAAAGTGAACGGTTAAGGTGATCACCAAGAAGAAACCTCAACAAACCTCACCATAATATTCTAAAGCGCTTAAAGTTAATCAACATACACTTGGGCAGCCTGGTAACCTTTGACCTTCTCATTATAAAATAAGCCTTTTATCTAATAGTAGAACAATGACAGAATTGGTGATTGGTGATTGGTCATATTAATAAAAATTATGATATTAACGTATTACTTATATCTACACTTTCGAATTCCATTTCCGACAATATTATCATCACTAGCGCGATACTCGCGAACACTCGCTTAGGTTATTTTTACGCCATCAAGCAAGCCCTTAAACACAACATCCTTCACAAGTCGTGTGGCTTCAAAAGGGAAGGAAGTGAGGTGTCGTGTCGTTGCGGGCCGTGTTAAAGAGACAACAATGAAATACGAGTAAGTAATTTATTTGACGTGCGAGTGGGTAAATTATTTAACCAACATGTTTATCGTATGGCACATCGAGATTCGTTAAAATCGTTGCCGAATCTGGGCTTATGAGGTTTATATTTGGATAGAATAATTATGTCAATGCTCTTTACACGAACCTACGCGTTATTAACATATAATTCATGAAGATTTTTCTTTAATAAATAAAACTAAAAAACGAATAGGCGGCAGTTAGAAGTGACTGCTTCTGGCCTGTAAAAGAAATAAGATTGTTAATGTCAGTTTGTATATTTAGTATAAGTTGGTAATAGGACCATTTGCGGTTTTGCCTGTCCTTGAACTCTAAGTACAAGGATAGGCAAAACAGCAGAAATTTTAATTGGTAGTATTATTAAACCTTCAGACCAAAACAGAAAGTGTTTTAGTAATAATAGCTGAGGTTCACACAAAGTTCTTCAGTTAGATAAATGACAAAATTTGGTAAGTACTGCCACACCAAAGATCACTGTAACTACACACAAATATATTCCAGTTATTATAACGGCCTACGCTTTTTGGCTTGAGACCGAGGTAATTTCTGGTGTATGAAATGCAACGAGACAGAGGGAAGTTGTTCAATGAAAAGCGTTCGATGGTGACCTGTGATATCATAACTTTACAGCCTACTGCCCAATACACACTCCCTACACACTGCATATTACAGAAGAGTTTTACAAAGGCTCACCACAATAGAACTACGTTGATGGCAAATAGCTTTGAGTTCTATTCACCCACTAAAAGTAGATGGACTTTTATGATAATAAGAAAGAACTTATAGTCACGCCTGTAACTACTAGAAATTTTAAATTGGAAAAAATTAATAATAACCGATCCGGTGTTTGAATTGAAATGAATTCATTGGCAAGCGCGTTTGGAACTACTCGACCAACGAGGCAGTCAGTAATATAATAAGAAATAGTAATAATATTAACCAAACCAAGTAAAGTAGAGCACTTACCGTGTTGTAACATACAATGTTTGTTCACAAATTTCTGTTATAAAATCATGCAAAGTTCATCATTTAATTACCAACCTTGACAAAGTTAGCCGCGCTCACAACTTTGGATATGACTAAGTATTTAAGAAATATACTAAAACAAGTCCGTATATATCATACACACGTGCAAATTATAATGTTTTTATAAAACTTCAAAATTTATTTTTGTCGGACTCGTTGGTCTATTGGTTGCAAGCGCGACTGCTTATCTAGAATTCCTGGTTTAAAATCCTTCGTATCTACTATTGGATTTTTCTAACTTAGATTTTGTAGTAGAAATTTCTAGTAATGGCTGGATCCATACCCAGTGTATAGCAATAGGAACGCCAATTATTCCATTGTGGGACGTATATGTAACTGGTAAGATGGGGAAATTTTCTACACTCCTCTGCCTATCTCTTTGGGGGATTAAAGACATGATATATTACGTTCGTTACTTGTAGTCATGATAACAGAAAACAACATCTACATAACCCAAATCTATAATCGTCTTCAAAAACGAAGCGAACTAACGTCCTCCAAAAGTCGAAACTTGGGTCTACCCACGTAGATCTATTAATAAAGCATCAATGGAATTCATTATACCGTTGATAAATCGATTGCGATGAAAAACAAGATCAGTATTGTGTTAAAAGAACCGAAAACAAAATAACGAATGATGTATTTAAACATCAGATGCTGGCTTCGCTTGGAGACCAATTTGAGCGCATTAATAACACCGATATGACCGAATTGTTCGAATCACGGCAACTTTTATCTCGTCCCGAAATAGAATTGTCAAGTGATTTATTAGTCAATTTGTTTATTTTTTAAAATGGATTAACAGGGAAATTGTTTGAGCAGGTTCCAAAAACAATTTAATGACGACTCTCGTCTAATAAATGTTTTAGTATTTAAAGACGGTAACTATATACTTGTCAACGTCTGAAACTAGTGGGGCCAACCCAAACAAGATACGTGAGTTAAACCGGTACTTATACATAAACTCGTATAATGATATACCTACAAAATCCGAAAACACAGACATATAAGTATACAACTTGCTTATATAGATATTTGTTATTCTCAGTTATTACAACTCGCAAATACAAACAGAAAAATATTTCTGTAGCAGGATCGCCTTAAGCGGTCGTCGCTTTAGCAGAATATGTCAACGTAGGTATACACGGAGTCTGAAGAACGATTTAAGGAAAATCACAGACCCGCGGGGTGCGTTACGCAAAATATTATTTAAGTTTTGCTTTTTTCACGTTCGATCAAATACCGTTTAAAGCTAGACAATCGAATTTAATGTGGCCTTCATAATAATTTTGCAAATAATTTAAGCTGAATTTTTATACTGTCGAGTAAAAATGGAACATTTGCTCAATGATTCGTGAATAACCTTAGGCCGGCGGCCATTTTGAGATAATGAACAATTTTAACTAGGTTGTTAGAAATTAATGAAGATAATTTTTTGATGAATAATTTTTCTGGTAGGTCTCAGCGATTTCTTAAAGGCAAAACCGAACAAGGTCTTTTTGGGTCATTTAATAACTGCTCACTGTTGACTATGGATATTTATATTTGCGTGGACATTTGAAACCCTTGGTTATATTTCGGTCTTTTACCACCTATAACCTTTATCCTTAACCTTTAACCGTAACCTTTCAAAACTTATGAAACGCCCGAATTTTAATTGAACTTAATGCACAAATGATTAATGATAATTAAAGCGGAATCAATTAACTCTAATTAATGTAGAACTAAGTAATTGTAATTAATCGTAAGTGGCAATAATTAGGAACATATCCATCCATCTTAACGAAGCACTACTTCGTATCGGGTAAGATATATCGCAGCGCTATTCCCCACTATTTAAACTAAAACAGAGACTACAAATATTCAGTTTAACAGTCACATAGGCTCTAAATACACCATCGGATAAAGCTATTTTCAAACTAATTGGCTGAATAGTTTTTGGTAAACATTAAACATTTGCGTAATCATTATTCGTGTACAATAAAGGGCATTAGCATTATATTGTGCCGGTTAACGTTTCCCTGTTGCCCTGAAAAGGGTTGAAAGGCGCTTAGGAGAGTCCCGAAAATGTTCAGTGGACAATACAGGCTCGGGGGTCGGGTAGGAAATTCACCTTGTCACATACGTGACAGTGTGTTTTGGAGTAGAATTATATTAAGTTTCTTTGTTCTTTGGCAAGTGATGCCAGAGCTCACTTGTACCGGAAGTATGTGACTTAATAATTATTATTTCTTGAAACGAATCACACACGCTCATCCCATCCCAAACTAGCCACTAATGAAAAGTGTTAAAGTAACCAGACAGCTCATAATGTAACTATAATCTTATATTAATAGAACGCTCACTGAACAAGGCTTATATTGATTGAACACTGAAGCACAAAGCAGATAATTCTTATTATGGGAAAGTTTGTCCTCAGTGGGGTTCAGTTCACAATCAACATCTCATCACAACGTGGGTTGATTGGTAGAAAATGCCACTAAACATTAAGTCTGCCCTTTGTTACAAACAACGTAGGAGAAATAAAGAAACCACCAGAACAGCAGTCAGTGTCACTAATATTTAAACGCACAGACCAGGAAACACCAGGATCCGAAATATAAGGATGATATCACAACTGCATTAATCATAATCTACCTAAACGCATCTCGCTTTCCACCAGATGAGATTGTAGGCAAACGCGAGACTACTTCTACAAAAAATACCTTCATTTTGAACTATAGCTCATAATAAATGAATTATTCTTTTTCGTGGTATTTTCGTGTGCACAAAAAAGTGAATATTCGAAGTAAAGGCGTTTTTATACGTTTCGGCTACTTACTCTCAAACTTAGTTTTCATAGCAGTCCATCAAACTGCCCTCATAAAGGGAAGAGACGCATTTGTTCTTAAAGCGATTGCCTCCATTCCCTACAACTAGGGTTGTCACATTGTTCATGCTATAACATAATTAAAATGATAAAATCAAATTAAACAGACGACTAATCTTATGAATTAATCTATCGAAATTGAAATTAATTTGAGTTGAATAGAATATGTATAATTAAATTACTCATTAGTCTTGAAGACTAAATTGTAATTTTAAAAAGAAGTACTTTATTGGATACTTCTTATAAAGAAAACAAGTCTTAGTTGAAATAAGCACTTCTAGTTTTATTAGGGTTTTAACAATCTTCCCACATGTTGTTTGGTTATAACATTATTTCTTGAGATTAATAATTTTTTCCTATTTAACAAAAATCCTGACTCCGAGCTACGATTAGAAATTTAATCTAAGACAAAAAAATTCAATAGTACCTGACCTGGGGATCGATCCCAGGACCTCTCAATCGGTAATCGCGCAGCCACGCGACCAACGAGGCAGTACAAAAAATGAAATTTTTATTTGTCTGTGCAAGCCCTATAAAAGATCGAGGTACTCAATTGCCGGATAGAATTATATGTAAGCTATTTCCACCGCAGTTGGAACAGGTGCTGCCATCTGGCGGCCGTATTGATCTCCTTAAAGATGTTGCAATTTGTCAAGTTTGGGAAAGTTTCCCCGCTTTTCTGGAGAGTCTATAAAATAAATGTCATCTTCAATTCAATTTACGTTGTTTTAGTGAGGTTTGTCGAACGTGGGCGACAATGGATCTCGTACAATGGTCATGATTAAATTACATTGACCATTCGCAGCGAAAGAATTTTTTAAGCAATATATTCGTACATACAAAATTAAATAGTAATATTGAAAAATCGTTTTTCCAAATAGTAAACAGCAGCTTTCTTACCCTATAAGCTCCGATTAAATGCAAGTACATTATTACATTATGTGTATTGTAGTGTATTTATGTGTAATTTCAGCACGATTCAGTGTGTAACAATTTACATAGGAATATTTAAACATATCATCATATTACTATTAAATGTCTCGTGAGTGTTTACACACATGATTATGTATGTACCGTCTTAACTCGTGTATGATTCAGTCCCCGCCGCGACCTAGGTGCAATCGGTAGAAGCTCATCATGAAGGACCATAAACTAGTTGGGCCATTCCAAAAAACGCATGTACCTAAGATATGCCGGTACAAACATATACATATAATCACAAAATCATTTTCATACACGCTTACACACTCAATTACTAGAGCCCTTTCCACCTCCCAAGATTTTCAACAACGCTCAGTCCTGATCTCAACTAGCCACTGCCAATTATTGACATCATCAAATTTTCCACCCTCGTTTCATTAAAACTTGATAAATTATTATTAACAATATTTTTCACACAGTTGGTAATACGCAACGAAGGTTCTAGATACCACAGATGTTCGTCCCAAATAAATCTTCTTTATGCGGAACAATTAAAATTAAATCCATGTTCGAATATTGGGAATGACGACCGATATATATTTTTGTATCTTGTTAGATTTAGGCGTCTGTTCACATTGTCGGTGTTAATTTTTCTCGTGATAGTTCTAACACATGTCGTAGCGCTACTTATTATACATATCTACATATGTATGTATATTGCTTGCGATTTTAGCCCAAAACCATTTGCAGATGGCAAGCCCTCGTCGTCACACTGTAAATTATAAATCGGAAATAATGGTCGCCATAGCATACTTTTTCACTTTAAGTCGTACTATATTACTGAAATAATTGAATAAGAAAATTAACAGCCTTCATTTATCATGCGGTAAAGATATACATATAATAAAGTTCAAAATAATGTTGATTTAAGTTATTGTTTTGCAAATGTGAAGAACAGTGCCGGTGGAACAATTCTCGACACTTAATAAAATATTAATCAACATTGTCTATCATTAACGAAAACCATTAATAGTTTTACGAGGACAAGCAAACAAACTTATGTTGTGTATGTCAATATCAGATCATTCTGACAGAGTTGCATTTCTTTTTGTATACTTACACGCTACAACATACACCGAATAGAATAAAGCTGGACAGAGATCAATCATTCTAATTAAATTATTCTAATTAAATCATTATTATTTACTACACCATGGTAATTAAATAGTGGACGCTCTGATACCAAACATCAAAAATATTGTGGTACTTAGACATATATGAGTACATACATATGTACCGACTTAACTCGCGTATGTTTTTCGGGGTGGCCGGACTAATTCCGGACTTTCCAACCTGGTTTAAGAGTAAAATGTGGTATATAGTGATGATTATTGCCTCAAACCCTGGGTCGCATACTATTGGAATTTTCTAGCTTAGATTTTCTAGTACAAATTTTTATAAATGTACTTGATGAAACGTGAGATTGTCCTGCACTCCTTTGTCTACTCTTTCAGAGATTACAGGCATAATTTTACGTTTTTTATGGCTAGTGACGAATCGCATGCCAATGGAAACGCGTAACGGAATAAATCTTCCGAATCCAGAGTCGTTAGTACCGCCCATGAGTCTTTTGTGCTCTACAGACAGTATTTTATGGGTTCGCAGTTATTTTGTTTGTTCAATGTGGGAAGTTTTGTGCTCAAATATTTTTCATTCTCTTTTCCAGTTCTTCTACGATTATAAAATTATTGTTTGACATTTAAATAAAAGACATAATTAAATATACTTTGTAAACATGTTTTTGTTAAGAAGAGCCTATTAAAGAGACAAGTTTTTTAATAACAAGACAATATTCTTTTGATAAGTAAAAAATATGTCTGACTCTGAAGAAATTAGTGTGTATAGTTATATATAGAGGTCTCCGTGATGCTACTACTCCGTAGCTTCGATTTATTAGTCCTCGACAGTTACTTAAACTACCAGTTAGCTTTTTTTACTACATACGTAACACCACACGCCTATAATTCTTGAATGGGTAGACAGAGGAATGTAGTGCACTACCACGTTCCACTAGTTACTTTTACATCCCATCATCATCATTCTGTTAACAGTTAACACATCATGAGGAAATCTGCACAATTTGGAGTTACACAAATGTACTCTAAACCGTCTAAAGACTGCCAATCTGGACTTGATTTGATTCTGAGAAGAGACCTGTGTTCAAACAGTAGAATAAGGTAAATGTTCTTTTTTACGATTTTAACAATTTTAATTACACGATAATACAGATTTGTGGACTCTTCAACAAGCTTTGACAGCTTCTTACAGAACATGCTTAAATTATCGTTACACGGTTCACACACATTCTTTTACAGAAATGGTCACTTCATGCTACTCAGACAACCGTGCTGGAATATATAGTTATACCCCCATGCCTTTAAGTTTAAATTATGGGGTTTAATCACAGCCCGCGTAAGTGATCGCGGGTTAATAAAAATAGGTTAAATAATTATTCCAACGATCAGTAGTTGTAAGAAAAGCATTCTAGTATAAAGTCGGGACGACTAGTATTGGCGGTATTGACGACTATCGAATAGTATTGGCGAAAAGTGCAGTATCTAATATAAGGTTGCTAATGACGATGATGGTTCCTATTAGCACATTACGATTACTTCTCGTGACATGACGGAATATACAGTGAAGTTGCGATACGTCTGCAACAAACGAATGATATCTCGAGGGCTCTAATGCGCTCGAGAGCAGCGCGAAAAAAAACGACACTTACAGAGGTGTAGAGGTGCCCTCGACACTACTGTGATGTGCAGGGGTTCCGTATTTTGAAAATATTACATACATACATACATACATATTTTTATGACAGGTGCGGCACGGGGTAGGCAGAGAGCAATCAGTGTCAAACATTAGTGTCAAGTCATCCTTTTAAACGGTCTATAAAAGGTATAAATATAAAATTAAAAAAGGTTAAAAAGCTTAACGTACAGTTTTAAGGTGTTATTGTAAGACTATGACTGAGCTCCTGGCAGCTGTAGTGGTTACTAACCCATACTGCGAAGCTGAACATTTATTTATTTTATTATTTATAGAAGTGTTTTCCAACTGGAACGAATGTATTAAATGATAAGCTGGAGTATTTGTTGTGCGTCTGGAAGAAAATTTTGTGTATATATCGATTTTTAGCGAAACTGTGGAACACGTCCATTTTTCAAAATGAAAAGCGCCCAAGAACGGTTGGCTAGTCTGACAACACGCTTAATAAAATACTACGTAAAACACTAACGTGTCCAGGTATCCTTATAACATTTTCCTCAAAGACAGCAGCAGGATAAAGGCAACACAGGATAAAGAAAAAGATAGACAAAAACAGCATCATGATAAAGCCAAGACAGGATAAAGATAAAGATAAGAAAGGATAAAGTCGGCATTTGAACTAAGAATTCAGAATGAAAGGTACAATTTTAAGTTAGTAGGGTTGTTGCTTTTCAACGAGCCACTCTAAATATATCAAAAAAATGGATAAGCGTCATAACATATACATAACTTAAATATACTGTGATCAAAGAGTCCGCCTTTATAAAATACTAATCATATTAAGTTTGACACGGAACCCTGCGCCACAGTTTCCGCAGCAGAGAATGAGAGCGTTCTTAAGCACCTAATGTCGGTAAGTGGCGCGGGAATTAAAAAAGTAAGCTTTTTTACCTTTCATTTATTTACTGTATACGGGGCGAGCCATTAGATGGGTCAGTGTAGAACTCTGTATTAAACTTGGAGAAATTCGTTATCACTAACCACATACTTTGTAGTATTTATATACCTATGTAACGTAATATCACGCCTGTAATCTCCGAACGTGTAGGCAGAGGAGTGTGGTATCCCACGATCACCAGTTACCAGACACAAATACAGAATCCGAGTTACTACTAGAAATTCTAAATTAGGAAAATCCAATAGCACCCGTCCCGAGATTTGAACCCAGGACCTTTCGACCGGCAGTCATGCTTGCAACCACTCGACCAACGATGCAGACCTATGTATACAAGTCTTATATATTTGGCTTATAACTAGCTGACTACTAAAATGGCTTATACATTTGTGTTAATGACATGCAAATAAAAAGTTTCATTATTATCAGCCTAAATCCACTGCTGGTTATAGGCCTTTGCTGAGGGATTTTTACCCATAATCCCCATGCTGGGTATGCGGGTTGGGGACTGCAGAGCACGGTTTCTCACACCGTCTACGGAACTGGGCAACAAAAGTATAAGAAGATAAAAAAATTAAATGTAGTCAGTTAAAACGTAAATCCTACGGAAGCTTGGAATGCAGTATTTAATATAATTCTAGGATCATTCGTGTGTAGTTTTATTGTTATTCATAACGAATTCAAAAAACTTACCTTACCAGAAAGCTATGAACATGCTAGCTTATACCATGTACCTACGTACTACAAAAATTTCCGTAGACCATGAAGCGTAGGAAAAGAAAATAGAAAGAATTAAATACAAACTTATATTTTCATCGTATACATAAAAATACAGAATTATATATGTACGCATAGAAAGTTCATAATAATACTATTTACAATAACTATTTCGCTAGATTAATTGGCATTTAGGTGGTTTAAAAAACGATGAAATTATCTTACATATATTGTGCATACTGAAACATGCTGAAATGATTCGCGCATCTAGACCTAGAGATGATCATACAAAACAAAAAACTTAATGTCTATAAGTGTGCGTCTTATACTGCTATCACTGTAATCACTAATGTTACATCCATTGCAAATGCAACCGGGATATATTACAGCGACGAAATATCACTGGACATCGTTTGAGCTCATGTTTAACCCGCTGACCAACATCACCGACGACATACCAGGGCATCGGATCTTCGGCGGTTACCAATTTAGACAATAGTAAAAAAAAATTTCAAAAAAAGAATCACTGAATAAACTTCAAAATAAAAGTTACGGACTAACAACTATTCTAAAGGTTCGGTGAAACTAATGTTGCTATGGAAAATACTCATATGTTATAACATCATGTTAAAGATGGATATTCGTCATCTCTTACATCTGCATATTCTTTTCAAAGCGCGTTTTATCCCAGCTAGATAGTGAATCACTTGTTCCTGCAACAAAACCAAAATCTAAAGTTAGATTATCGAGTTCATGTCACAACCAGTACAAAGCTGCCTTTCAAGTTTTGTTTAAAATTAAGGGTTGATTTATCGCTTTGGGTAAAGCACGAGGTTCTTTTAGAATTTTTTGTCTCCTTAGATATTAAAAAAAAATTCAAAAGTCATTTATTCAAAATTGGTTCAATAGAACACTTTTTGCACGTCAAAATGAAACTACCACCGC
>DWEE01000790.1:0-15325 GCA_018245755.1 Parelbella macleannani | reverse complement strand
ATCAAAATTAGTATTGTTAGGTGAGCGAATATTTTTTTTTAACCAACGATTGCGTATCTTTAACAGCTTGGAGGTTACTTGAGTCAAATTGATTTATCACGGTGTTAGTTTTAAGATTATCGTAGTTTAAAAATACACACCATTAATAAATAGGTGATACTACTGATGTTATTGAAAAGGTCTGAAAACCTTAGAATCGTCATTAGGGTCTTATTTAAAAAAAAATTGTATGTTAGTGGAAATGTATCTTATTTAACAATTTTAAATATTTACAAATAAAAATATTTTTGGACGAAACATGGACATGACAAGATTCAACAAAACGAAATCTTATCTATCTTAAAATGTTTGACACTATTGACCACGAATTTGTAGTAATTTTAAGGGACAAACGGCGAGCTTAATGTACAAAGGACTCTACCAACTAACCGGTGGGCTTCACGAAGATACAAAAGCGGTACCTCGCCCTAAAGACTTCCTCTTAAACTCGCATTGTTGCGATAAACGTTATCAAACCCAAAAACGCCTTATTAACTTTGTTTTCTCTCTGGTTAATTCTCTGTCCCGGCCAATCACCCGAAACGGCTAAACCAATTTTAATGCGACTTTTATTAACATGTCCATCGCCGAAATCGAAAAACAGTTCAGCATCCAGATATCTGTCTGTTTATTAAACATGTCAGATACATCATCAAAATACAGATGAAACAAGATTAAATATCTATAATTGTCAAGTTTTAAAAACGACTTCATGGAATAACCAAATAAATATGTTCATTTCACATTAATACATGGAAGAATAAGAATCCGTTTAGATCAATTGGATACCTAGGAGTACGTGGTGGTCTTTCACAGTTCGTTTTGTGCGTTATATTTTTCGACGGAGATGTAAAACGTGGAATGATTGATAATTTCCGGAATTATAGGGGTTCCCAAATAAAAGTCTGAAGGGACTCTCCTTTGAAGCCGGTAATTCATTATTATAAAAAATATGTCTTAAGGTGAGCAAACATTTAAAACATAATTTGTGTGGACTGTTATAACCAAGAGGTTACGAGTCGTTGACTTTTGGAGTAATCGTGGCTCGGCGTCGAGGGCTAAAGGGACTTTAAATTCTGTGAAGTTTTTCCTTCAGGGATTCCAACGAGGTGGACCCAACCACGATATTTAATTATAAAGTTAATTTAAACCTTATAACAACACCAAAATAAATCGTAATTAGATACAGGCTTTCCCGTGAATTTCGTGTCGTCCGGATGAAATTAAATAAACGTTTGCATACGTCTTAAACAGGAAAGAAAAATGGTCTTTTATAGTTAACTTAGTATTTGTAGTACTACTTAAATGATTAATGAAAAAGCCAGCAAGGTTGAATAAAAAACAAACGGATTGTCATACGAATTGCTATATCAGCATCCGATATCGGATCGTATAAATCCGTGAATGCGCTGCCGATCCGACAATAAGTAATGTCGCGTATCGAGATTATCGGATTTATGCAAAATCTCGCAAATTCGAAGACAAGACGTAAAGTTACGTCGTATTTGCTCATGTATTTATCCACTGTCAACATGCGAAACATATGTACTATGAAAATGTTGTTCCACATACATATATGTACATTAATATGTGTCGAGAATACTTTGTAACGCTTTTTAAAGTGTTGGCTGTACTTAGGAGTGTGAGATTTATGTTACAGTTTATATAGAGAAGGGGTGCAGAAAGCTGCAACTTATTATGTTACAAATACATTAATTAAAATGAATCAGAACATCCGATTACGCTTATATCAATCTCAGACCAGTAACAGTCTTGGTCGAGTGCAGCATTAACAAGACATTTAACGAGGTATATATGTATGTACTATATACTTTTTGTCACAATATCTAAACAAAATCTCTAATTTCGAAGACGGCTGAACCGTTTGTACTTAAGGCAACAAGGTTCATTCATTGCTAGATATAATCATTGATTTGGTATATCCCACTAGTGGATAAAATAATTTTATTCACTAGTGGGCTATGTTCGTCTTGACACCCCTATTTATTCCCTCGCAAAACGTTTTTAAAAATAATACTAACCAACATTCCTTCATACGTTAGCTCGTATATTTTAGTATCATTACGATCTTAATCAACAGCAGCCTATCCCCGCCCACAGCTGGACATAGCCCTTTCTTGAATCTTAAGATTAAAATCTTAGTCTTAATATCATTCAGGAAAAGCTTCTTCGGAGTTAAATTTAATGTCCTCAATGATTCGCTTGTTACACGACACTTTCGAAATAAGCTTTAGTCGTTTTTCGCGAACTTAATTACTGGAACCGAGCTTTTATTGCAACGTTCGTTTAAAAAAGAACAACTTAAAACCTTTCAGCCGTTTAGTTAAAGCCTCTTTTGTTTAAAGTAATAGTAAATAACTGCTAAGTGTAAATATACCTGTATTTTTCGTTATATACTGTTCTTTTATTATGAAATGTAAATGTAAAATAACAATAATGTTATCGTGTAAAATATGTATGTATATTTAAATGTAAAATTCACCAATTAGTATTCGGCAAACTGTTCAGTCTACCACTGCACCATATATTCATTATGGTTTCTACGGCACGTGAAGACTGCTAACCCGTATTTGGCCAGCGTGGCCGACTACGGTCTTGGTCATTTTTATCCTGAGAGAAAATCCGTGAGCAACAGAGGAACAATAAAGGCTTAATAGTGATAATAGTGATAATATTTCCCCGCTTATTTTGACTTCAACGAAGTATGTGTAATCCAAAGATAAGAGATAGTTAATTAGCTTAAAATCAAATCCACCACACAATTCAAAGTCAATTAATCTCAATATTAGAGGTTGAATAACGACTTAATGTTAGACAATATAATGTATTATGTATTACCTGTAGAAATTATAAGATTCAATAATATTTACATATCCTAAAGTACTGATGTGATTAATATGGATTATTTATGCATCATCTTCATCATCGGCGTTTCCAAGTCAACTGCTGAACACAAGCCTCTCCAAAGGGATTTTGCCCGCAAATGCGATTCGCGGGTTACTGATAGTAGACGATAGCTTCACATAACTGCTGCTCTGCGACCAGGGAATTTAGCTGAATAGGTTGCGCTATTGCACGATCAGTTGGTCGCTAGAGCCAGTTCTGTTGTCCAGCAAGTCGCACCAGGACCAACTCAGGTTCGCCTGGGCTTATAACATAGAGCTTCGTATCATCTACGACCCGAAGTTATTTTAAAATAATTTACTATGAAAATGAATGAGTTATTATAAAACAAACCAAATCCTTTTTTTTATGAAAATAAGTCCGACGCCAAGATACATATTATGTACTAGGTACTAAATCAAAGAACACGTCGCACGAATACAATTGTATTGTTTTTATCGCTACGGGAAAATATGTTCCATGTTCCTGAAATAAACATACATACATAGGTATAGGTATCCGTTTCAGAATACAGAGCGAATATGATAGAAATTGCATCCATCATAATTATGTTCTTTATTACAATACAATTTGTATTGTGACTCATGTACTGTAAACTGAAATACGTTAATGAATGAAATGAGTGAACAGAATTTTGTATTTAACTATTTTGTCACTTCTTTATTTCTTAATAATAATGATAGTTTAAGGTAAGATAGTTAATTAATAAATTTGGTCTCAAGAATAAAATGTAAAAAATTTTTACGACTTTACAATTGAACGTATTATTTTCATTATTACTATCATACCAAAAAGATAATCTAGGTGTATGTTTTTTTTTCATTTATAATGTCCTTTAATATTAACCTCCATTCTTTTGTCGTTTTAAGGGTTATTAAATTTTATACATTTAGCCAATATTGTGCTATAAATATCAACCTCGCCCGTTGTATTCAAAACTATATTTAATCTATATTCAAATATAATATAATGAACGCAATTTCTGTGTCACACTTGGTCTATGGTCCACAATAGATGCCATGTTACGTTCCCGTGTTGGAAATAATGATGTGAGACTTTTGTGTACTATTTATTATAGTTAGTCTAGCGATCCTCGTGGCTTCTGTTAGTACCTACAATGTTGGAAAGATCTGTTTTATTTCTGTCACACAACAAGTCTCATTAATTAACTTCATTATGGAAAAGGTAAGGTAATAAATGTTTATAACATACTAAAATAGGCTGTCTCGTTGGTTGAGTGGTTGGAAGGGAGACTGCTGATCGAGAGGTCCTGAATTCGATTCTCGAGTTGGATAATATTGGATTTGTGCTCGGTGTATGGCAATGGACTCACCACCTTTTCCGTAGTGGGGCGTAAGCGTAACCGGTGAAAATGTGGGATACTAAACTCCACTGCCTGCAGCGATTTCAGGCGTAACATTATGTTTACAGTCTATGTATGTATTAAATTTATTAGAAATCCGCTAACCAGTTTCAACGTGAAGAACGAACAAACATTCACACAAACTGTTACATTTGTAATAGTAGTTAGTTATCTATTGAAAAACGATATCAATTAGAACTGTCAGCTAGCATTTAGTTTCAGACAAAATTTATGCTATAAAATTTTAGTAACTATACCATTTTCTGTATTTCTATACATAGTGTATTTCATTTCATTTAACTAAAGTAATGTGTTCTCTAGATTTAAATTACTCTGTGCAATGCACACGTGATCCAACATAAGTTTATTTTAGGATTGGTTCAGGAGTCTAATTATGTTAGGCCGCGCGGGAGCGCTTGTAAGACCTTCGCTACTTTAAATGAATTTAAAGGCTGGCACACACAATGGGACCACCTCGTGTTGACGTGTCCTTTGTTTATTAATAAAATGACAGGTTTGCCAGTGTACCCAGTCCTAAGGGCACCTTTGAGATATTCCGTATTATTAAAAGTTAAATAATAATATTTTGGGAAAATGTTAGGAAATTCATTTTCACAAATCGCAATGATGCGGCTATTGTTTTAGTACGGCCGCAGTTTTATTGTTTTACGGTTTAATGTAAAATATAAATTTAATCAACTCGTAAACGAATCAATGGATAAAATTGATTGCTACGATTATTGAACTATTCTACGATTATTACAAATGCTAAAGTAACCTTCTACTAATCTATTACATTGATTGATTTGACGTTAATTGATTTTTTACACATATCGCATAGATTTAAATGGAACCCCGAGAAGGACACTGGCTGCATATTATATTTTAATTTTATCAATTCTTATATTTTATTTAACGATCCGTGACTAAAAATTCGGAGAACACAACCAATTTTTGATTAATTATCCACAATTATAAAGCGTACAAAGAAGCTAGACGTTGCTAGAAGTGGAAAAATCGCTCGTAAAGGTAAAATCTTGCGGGCAATAGTTAATGAGCATATAAATCAAAGAAGCTTGGCTAGGGTCAGTGTTTGAGAGACATATTGTAACAAGTTACATTAAGCTTACGTCACGTTAACGTGTTGAGTCAATTGGGGTTAGCGTTGGACATCGCCACCGCAGTCAGGGCACGACATCAAAAAGCCATTTAGCCAATATGCTCCCAAAATTTGCATCCAAAATCGTTCAACGTGGAACATGAAGTTTAAGATCTTCTTCTAACGCTGTCATATGCAAGTTAGAATATTGGACAAAGTGATATTACTTTGGAGGAAACTTAATATTAAGTGTTCAGCGTCTTGAAAAGATCGTATTTCTATTCGCAAACGGTATAATAATGTGTAGTGTAAAGTCATTACTATTATATCTTCACGCCAGGTCCCTTACTGCGTAGGCATAAAACACCAAGTGTGAAATATTTATATCCTTATAAACCTCACGTACAACTTCTAAATTCCTCAGTCACCAAAATCATTCCCTTGGGAGAGACATTACTATATGTTTAGTTAATTTTACACCTAAGCGCAGAACAAATTCTGTTGTACTGATTACATTTGGCCGGGAATAAAATTACATGGTTTAGTAGTCAGGGTAAGATACCCCTAGATCAACGGGCCAGTAACCCTAAGACGCGCAGGTTTTCACAAAATGTTTTTCTTCACGGACCTATCAAGTGATATTTAATATTAAAAACGCCCATAATTTTAGAACGGAAAGCGTGCCAAGAATTCGAACCTTAGATCCCAGGAATTGGACGCTGAATTCTAAATCACTTGCGAACCCTGAATCAAACTGCCGCTCGTATTTTCCTGAGGAAGGAACATGAGCTTCATCGAAACATTATATAATTGAATTACCCTGACTTCAGTTAATAATTACGGATAATAACATAGAGTGCGAGATAAAGAAGACCTGGACTAATTTTGGCATACAATCGCATTAGTTCATTAAAAGCGATAGTATTAATAACTTATGGAAATTATCCTCTTTACTATCCTCACCACTAAATTAAACTGTCGTTCCAGTCTTGAAAACGGTTTAAGCCATAGTCCGCCACGCTGGCCAAGTGCGGGTTAGACACATGGTACGTCTTAGAAAACATATAACTATCTGAACAAATGCATATTTCCGTCACCAAATATTTTAACACAAAAAACATGATAACGTTGCGGCTTCCATTAGATTATATTTACCAAATCTTACTCTCATAAGTAACAGTTACTTCATTGTATTAACAATATTACAAGCCTAAAGAAGTGATATTTTACCATTTTTTGGCACTGAATAATAAATGTTTTAATTTAACTTAATTAACATAAATTATTCACAGCGTTTATGTACTAAAACGCTTATCATAACAGGCTATTGTTGTAGAAAATAAGAGCCGCGCAAATTTATTTTATATCATGGTAGACCGTGTAGTATATAAATGTACAAACGTTTATTGTACTCAATCCCTTAAGCTTATCTAAACCAGAATAATCATCCTCAGAGTTAGAGAATACCAGAAGATTCCATCCTTCCCTCCATCATACAAATTCCGTTCTCCATCCTATTACGTTTCTGTACCAAAATTTTTTTGCAGTTCTCCATTTAGATTCTAAAACAATTCCAATACATTATGTAACGATGCCTCCCAAATTACTCAAACATTTGTAAATGATTCCGTGAAGAGTTTAAAATGCATTTAAAAGAATGAAAAAAAAAACAAACATTTTTATTTTCGTGTTGTAACCCATAACTTAGATCTTTGCGGGTCTTAACTCCTAAAATCGTGCCGATACCAAAAAGAAATAAAATGAGCCAATCGTGCAGCTTTAAATCCTAGATAAAAAGAATGACATATTTGATCAACACCAATTTACATATAACATCTGATACTAAGCGTCACCCACTGATTAAATCGAATAAAAAAATATTTATGTGTTGGGATTTTATTTATTGATTCTTAAAAACCGCTATAACGGTTTCAATGTAGATATATTTTACTTACACACGCCCAGTTCAAGTGCAGGGCGAAACAGCCGACCTAGTTGCCTGTCACGGTCAAAATTCGATAAGCCACACGCGACTTTAGTTGCTCTTGTTGTACCAAAAAAATTGTGGAAAATTATTGTTTAGATATTTCAGATTCTGAGGTATGGGGCTTAGTGTACTGACTTTGACTTTCCTATAAGTGTTTGCATTTATTAAAATACGATATATATATAGTTCGCAAAATATAATTCTCTCAAAAATTGTATAGTTTCGTAGCTTTTGTATTATCGTCAGTTACGTTCAAAATTGAAATGCATATCGAAAAATATGAATATAATGGAACAATATAACCGTTGTTATAAATAGCTTAGTCACATTTAATATCATCTTGCTATTCTCTAATCGGACTCCATTGACAAGAATTAATTTTCAGCATAATGAAACAAACATGCCAAATATTGCCTTTTAACTAAATCAGTAATCTCCAACTAGGTCAGCATAAAATAATTCAAACCGGAATTGGATATAAATAGAACAAGGTTGATAATACAACTGATGACGCATCCTAAGAGTTCAAGATCACTCCCAACACGAGTGTTCCAGTATCATGTCACGGTCAGAATTCCTGAATCGATGCATGTTTATTTCTGATGAACTTGATAATTAAAATTCTCTTTCTGTTAACTAGATATCCTTAGTTATAGTCAAGAATTTCCTTTGCCAGATAAAATAAAATACATTAAAAGACAAAATAAAAAAACGTAATCCTAGAATTCTACATGAACTTTCTAACTATTATATAAACCATATTTTTTTTTAAAGACATATTATGATATGTATTTATGAATATAACCTCAATCGGTTAAGTTAATCATATGTTATTTGATAACGTAGAAAGTAAACAACAATTAAACTTAAATATGAAAGTGCTACTACATGTGAGTAGATTATTACTCATACTCGTATGGACAATGAAATTGTCGTATTCGTACGATCTTTTTTAAAAGAATTGAAATGAGAATCAAATTTTATTTTTAGAACAGAAAGATTCAGGTTAAAATAAGGATAAAGTAGGTTGCAAAGAGTTCAAGAACGCAGTCAAATGACTGACCCAGTTACGTCACGGTCAGACTTCCTAATTCATATTTTGAGTAAAAGTAAAAATTATGATCTATCATTATAAGTAATAATATATTCAACATCCTCCGCCAAGTTTAATGATATCATCGATATATCTATATCATTGAATAAAATCCTGATCCTAATATGTATTTTTTCCACCCCTAAGGAGATTTTTTTTATTTTATTAGACACCTGTCTGTGTTACTCAATATACATTACATTGGGTTTGCAGACTTATTACACATTACAAAGAACTCTAAAGCTTCTGTATTTAGCTTTACTGTTGTAATTAGTTAGATTTAGACTTTAAAATGCTCATAGCTTTTGAAAGTCAGAGGTATGTATCTGCTACGACTTAAGCCCCAAAACCCCGGAAGAGGCTGAATTGATATCAACATCATCATCGTCATTAACCTATCTCAATCCACTGTTGGACATAGGTCTCCTCCAAAGAGCGCCATCGCGCCCTGTCATCGGCTTGTCGTATCCAGTATCTGCCTGCAGCGCTTCGCAGATCGTCATCCCACTTCGCTGGAGGTCCTACACTACGTTTGCCGAGCGGCGAAATTGATATATTCTTGTTAAATATAATCTTGCGTTTGGGTTCGTACGCCTAAAACAGCATTATGTAGGACTCTAAAGTGTGAAGGTTTCTTTGTTTTATTTTCCTTCAATATGACAGCAGCTAATGACTATTTGCAAAGCGCATATAATTTTTTCAAAAACAAAATATAAGACTAGTATTTAACCCCAGGAGTCCCGAAATGCACGACTAAATTTTAAAACAATAAAATACCACATGCGAAATAACAATCTCGCACTAATCATTATTTAACTTTAAATGTAATTCTAGTGCATCATCGCAACATATCTAGACTACCTGAAATATGCTTCAACATATTAAGATCTTGACCACTTTAACATAAAAATATAACATGTACATTTAAAGCGGAGTTCAAGAGCGCGCTAGTATAGATGACCCAATTTCATGTCACGGTCAAAGTTCCCGGACCGGTGGAGCCTGATGACATTGAAAAACTATCAATCAATAGAACCTGCAACGTTTAACAAAGTACACGCAAAAAAAATTGATTTCCCTGTAAAACTGTACGGCTTTTCATAGTCAAAACAACATTTTAAAAGAAGAAAACTAAAAATATCTTCTCAATATTTGTCAAAAAGTCAATTCAAGTTCAGTTTTTTGACTGACGAAAATAAAATTATAAATGTAAAATATAACAAATCGGTCAAATTCCGTCCGCGAGCGTATTATCCAGGATAACCTATGCGCGCGCATTTCCCACGGGATTATCGCGACTTTGAAAACTTTTAATCCCCCATCGATTGTCTGTTTGTTCAAGATGAAAGCCTTTGACGGACACATTTTGTCAATTAATTGCCGTCGGGCTCCCGGTTAATTGAAGTGGGAATTACGGAGCAATTTAACATTTTGTTGCAAAGTTTTAAGAAAATTTAATTTTTAATCTAATACTGGGTTCTATTAGAAATTATTGTGATAAAACAGTTTCGAGAAATTACATGGAAATTCACCGTTAATTACGTAATGATAAGGAAGATTTCTTTTTTCTGATAACGATAAAATTTTGTGTAGGAATAGTGTTTTTTAACTTTATTGGTTACCAATAATTCTGATAAATAATTTCAGTGATAAACGATTCCAGGAATTCAAAGACATATCGGGACATCAACATCTCAATACAATTTTAAAAAGGCCTAGAATTTATTTACAACTATGTATCCGATTTGAAATAGGCGCGACGGTTATTAAAAAGTTTGTAGCTAATTTAAAATACAACTAAAGTTACGTTATAGGGTATTAATATGAACTTATTAATGATGTGTTATTAAGCGTAGTGATAACGTGAATTTACACATTTTCTACTTTTTAAAGTTTTAATCTCACTTTCTGTAACGGTAAAGAAAAAAATCACGGGTATGCCTGGAAACTACTTTATAATCCATAAATTCGCATTATTATCAAGTTTGGATGGCTTGTGAAATTTGACAGGATGCCCTTGATCATCATAAGAGATTATCGCTTAACCCTTTTCAATTTCAGAAGAAGTAGACCAACAGAGGACCGATAATAACGATAGTGAATAAAAGTGTTGTATTTAATCAAGTATGCCCAAAAGATTATTGAAAGAATCATTAAACTATGAAAATGTCGTTGCTGCTTACAGAACAATGTAAATATGGTCGCTTCTTAAAAATCACAAAAGGTAGCAATATGCATAAAGAACAGCACAGTGAATCTCAAAAATTTAACTATTGTGTTGTTTAATATGAAACACAAAGGTCGAAAACAAAATACACAAATCACCGGTCCTCGCAGTCGCCTGAGGGTCCAATTTTAATTTGGTTTCGGGAAACAAATCATTGACCTTTGTGCGGAAACCTCAAAAGATTTAATGTCAAAATTCTACCAGACCGGCTTTCCACCATTAGGGTCCTAAGGATTTATGTTACAAAGACTCGGTCTCTGTCTCCCGCTTTTGTAACGTAACGCCGCTTTTAAAAGTTCGTAAACTTTATTTTCGTTTACAGAATTACAGAAACAAATTTTACAAATAAATATATTTGATTGAAACGCTTGTAGCCTTTGGATTGTTTTAAAGTATTATTGTTTAATATCGCACTGATTTGTTTTTAGGATATCAATAGATTCTATACAAGCTTCTTCACTATATCATGTTATAAATTCAAATTGTAAGACTTAAAAATATGTTTCTTGTTAAACATATATACATATGTATATTTACGTATTCGGTTGGATTCGAAGGGCTGAAATCGAGCTCAGTATCGTGCTATTGGAGAGGCCTATCTCCAGCGGTGGACGGGAGTAAGCTGATAATGATGATGAAGTTATATGTCGGTACAACATATGCATACGCAATTATATGTAAATATTAGACTGCAAGGTTACTCCAGGTTAATTTAACAAATTCCTCGTATATGGATACTTATTCCCGAATATCTACAGCAATTGTCGGGAACAGTTCTCGAGGGATGCCACCCGACTAATTTGTACAGTTAATCCTGCATATGTAGTTGTGTGTTATATTTAATAGAAACCTAAGTGTTACGCTCAAACTTTACATAGAGATTGGTTTCGTAGAATATCCATAGAGTTGTTATTTTTTAAGTAACTTTTTAAATGAATCAAACATGGACTATATTCTAACGTTGTGGATTTTGTTACAATGCATTACTGAACATACTAAAAAAATATAAGTATATCAATGTATCACTGAACATACTAAAAAAATTAAGTATATCAATATTACAAGCATAGTTTACATTCATTTCTATACAATTATTGTAAATACATATAAAGGTATGTCGGCCAGTAAGGCTTGCAAATGATCTTAAAAAGTCGGTGTCAATTTACTAACACTGTAAAACGGATGGGTAACACCCATCTAATTATAAACGGCTTCAAAACACACCTTGTATGTTAATTCAATATAGTGTAGATGGCAAAATCCTTGTAATGTGATAGATTCTGTAGATTACAGGAAGAAATATGTATATTTTACCGCATTGAAGAAACATCATAGAAACGTTTTCATATATTTTATTACATACTATGTAACTTTTTATGCGGAACATATTGTACCTACGACATATGTTTCTCTCAATGGAAATCTAATACGAGTACATGATACTGACTACGTGCTCCACTCAGTTCCGTTCTCCTAATTTAAAAAAGAACAAAACTCACAAGAAAGAATTTCTATATAATTTAATATGTGATAAATAAATAAGAAATCATACATGAAAAAGACGTTTTATTAAATTCTATTATACATATTGTTTGCGACCCAACAGTAATAGTCTAATAAGCACGAATGTCTAATACCTAAATGGAATTTCTACTTTATGATTCCATTATTACGGTTTGTCGAGTAATCTTTTGGTCCTTTTCAAAGAATATTTTAACATTGAAAGAGATAATTTACGGCTGAAATATTATAACGACATTCACTCCTTTTTATTTGTAACGTTTCGAAAAACCCTAACGAATTTACCAAGCCTTGATATTCCTTTTTCTGTTTCTTATTACTAATGTCATCACTTGTTACTGATTTTGATGGGGAAGATCATCACGGCGTGTAATGCAATTACCATTAACCTTTAGCTCTTCGTACATACATCTATGATGAATATACATGTATAAATTAAGAAGTAAGGCAGTATTGTTGTCGGTGCCCTCACATGATTTATTCACCGCTTATTTTTATTTCTCTTCCATTCCCTTAAAGACAACAAAAAGCCCCATTTCATTATTCGGTCCAACTCCGTAGTAATGTCATCGAATTTCCGGACCCTACCATTCTAGCGGTCCGATGCCAAAAGTTTTCCTTATCACAATTGATCTCACAGCGAATATAAGATTCTCTTGTCGATTTCTCTCTTTTGACGATCCAGTTCATACATAACAATTTATGGCTTTCCGAAGCGTTTGTAAATACCTAGAGAGTTTTGTTTTTTTGTCGATGATTACGATAACTACGGCTTTATATAACTTAACTCGAAATTTGTCAACGTTTGTCAGCTACCTATTAATTATCTCCTAAAAATTATCATCCCCAACCAATAAAGATCGGTTCCTATCTGCAACCCCATCACGGTTGCGAGCGTCAGTAATATTATCATTCTCTTCAAAACGAGGAAATCGAACAGTCAATTTGAGGCAAGGTCAGTAAGTCGTGAAGCCTTATTAAAACGACGGGTTTCTAACTCAGAAGTTTTCTTACGCCGTCATCGATCTGTCTTGGCATATATATTTATTTGTTCTTTCATATCGGCATATGTAACATTATATGGATGGTTTAACAGATTCTATAATTTAGGTACAAATGTCTTTCATTCTGTATCACTATAATATCATTGTTTAATAAATAACTGCATTCACTTCTTTTTACAATTCATGCTTGGCTATATATGTACAATTGACTATTAGATAGCCTACGCTACGCTCAGCAAAAAGAACGTTTAATGTCGTCTTATGGGAAGCTGCAATTGTAAAGCTTATATTCTATTGTTATTTATTTCTCATTATCCTCAATGTTTCTTGCGAGTAAAAAACAAGTTGCACTTTTAACTCTAACGATCTGTGTTGAGGGTAGTATGCCTAATACAAAAATGCACACAAAATGTTGCTCAAAATTAGAATTGGTACCTAACTAGAGCCTAAATTTCGCCTACATCGGTAATTAAACTTGTAAATATTTTCTTAACAGACTGACGATCATGTCGAAGGTTTATTGACTCGATTGCTTCTCGAAAATTCTTTTGTTTGTTTTTAATCAATATCTGATTATAGCTATATCTTATAATAATTAAAATCTGAAAATCTTTAGCAATGATCACATTGTCGCGATATATTTTAAGTTTTATGACTCCACCCTCATAACTTTTAACAGCTGCTTGTTATGGAGTTAGGGTGTCCTCCCGTTTTAAATAATGAAAAAAGAGAAACGCCCCAAAACGGCGGACATAATAACCTTCCAAGGCGAATGTTCGTCAAGGACACCAAACAACATTTCATTACACTACATTTTCAAGTGGAACAATAAATTACTTAAGAATTTCATCGCTCATATCATTTCGTACTCATTAAGATTAATATTACTTAAGTTTTGTACATAATGTTTTACGGTGCGATGTTACTATGCTAATTGTGAAACTTTACCTTCTAATGTACCAAATAATTAATGTTACTTAACTATTAAAGCTCTCTAGAATTTGATAACAGAAATACAGAATCAACGTATCGTCCATAAGAACGTGACAAATTTCTCTCATGTAATGAAATTATTTGCTAGTGTGTAGTCAAGTTAATAACTTTGTAGAGTTAAAATTGTTTTGACATGCGTTATAATTTATTAGAAATAAAGAAAAAATAATGAATGATTAATGACTTTTTAGGAATAATAATGGTTTTGGAAATTCTTTCTCTACCAGTTAGTGTGTCTACTATTCTCATTCTTCTCTATTTCTTTTATAAATGTTCATGTTAAAATAATTAATCGTATGATGAGACAATGTGGGTAACGACTCACCTCTAGTACTCACGCGCCGACATCTACATACATAAAATTTGTAAAGACAAATATATTTGATACTCGATGCTCTATATCAGTCCCCTAAGAAACCTGGCATGATAATGTAATAAAAATATATCACTTCAAAAATTACTTCCTTTGCTTTCTCTACCTTTTATGTCCCAACGCTGCATAGGAATGACGTTATTTCTTACACAAACATAATTGGAGAGTCGGGAAGTCGGCACAGTCAACTCTCTATCCCGGATAATGTTTTAATCCCGAGGGAAATTACTTATTAGAAAGTAAAAATGTGTTAGAATAGTTAAATTTGAAAGTGTATAAATGAGTAGTTTCGACTAACTCATATTACAAATGTAGCAATATAGTTTTACTCTATGAATAGAATAAAAATATTTTCGTATGATAAAATGTCAGCTAATTGACTACAAAGGTAAGTTAATAATGCAAAAAATCTACAATTAAGTGACCAACGTCTGTCAAAAGTTAAGGGTGTCAGCATCTCAGCTGTGCCCGAAAAATCAAGAAACCCAGATTTCGAATTAAAACTGTCTATCATCCAACATCTGATCGATTTCGACATCGAGAGATCGCGTCGTTTCCTTCTTCACTGATCTTCTGTGACCTTCAATTTTGATCACGGTATGAACGCTTTATTAGATTTCGATTTTAATTAAATTTCTTAATATTACTTAATAAAAGCATATTATTAAATTAAACCATTACATATTCATCATGGAGGTTAT
>DWEE01000789.1:0-15334 GCA_018245755.1 Parelbella macleannani | reverse complement strand
TTAAAAATGCCTTAATATTTCTTCTGTATGCCTATATTTAAAAAAAATATAAGATTTATTGAGACCTTTTTTATCCAGTATTAACTCATTAAAAAAAATATTATTTATCAGGTGTCGTATTTGCAACATTAATTGGTTAACTGAAACATGAAAATTCGTGAAAATTAACGCAAAATACATTTATAATTTTGTATCTACCGAATGATTCCTTTTTGACACTTCACCATAGACATTGTCAGTGTTGCTATGTTTAAAAAGATCTTTCCGTGTCGTGTTGTAATACAAATCTAATGTTACTGAACAATTTCGATACAATCATGCAGAATGTGGTTATATTTTTACTAAATTATGTAATCAAGGTGTTTCAATGGATGGATTAAAAAAAAAACGTATGAAAATATGAGGGCGCCACTGTCGCCATGCTGCATACACTTTCTTTTTACTAATCGTATATAAACGGTTGTTTGCTCAATATGTATCGAGTTAAACATATGTATTGAATGAATAAATATATCAAAATCCCGTTTAGACGCTGAAATGTAAAAAAGTATGAATTGATTTTGGTTTTTACTCCATTTTATTTTTCCTCATGTATGTATCTTTTGTTTTCCTCTTTAGTTGTCAACAATTAGTAATATACATGTAAATAATCTCGTCTCTTAAGATTTTAATAGCACTGTGATATACAGGATATACAAAATATTTGATTACAATTTAATTTGAAAATTGTTATAAATCACAGTAGCGTCCTCTAGCGGGCAAAATGAACAAAAGTCGTTCGCGTGGAGCGTGTAATTGTAATTTGGAGTTTTGCCGGTGTTATTACTGGAAATTATTAATGGCTGAAGGCACAAACGTGCGAGGCCCGCATCAAAAAATGAACACTCCTGATTGAATTGCCATTATTATTATTATTTTCAATTTTATTGTAATTTATGTTTATTGGAAATGTAGTTGAAAATGATCTGCGGAAATGTGGGTTTAGTGTTTAACATTATATTACCTTAATGCTGATCCAGGACTGAGTCTCGACACGTCATTCCACCAGCTGCTTCCTTAAATAGGTATATATTGTTATTGTGTTGAATGTTTATAATATTTGCTATTGTCCCGCCAAAACGGTTATAATCATCTTTTTTTTTGTTTTCGTTGATTTTATTTTATAAATTATTTTGTCATGCAAATTTTTTCTCCCCGATACTGTTCATTTATTAATTAATATTAGAGAGACATTACTGTTTTAAATAATTGTTTATTTAATTATAATTGTGTATAATAATAATTATTATTGTTGTTTTGAAATATTCCTTTATCACGATGTAAATGAAAAATTCGAACATGTAATACATAAATCATTAGAATGTTTATTTATATGTTTGTTTTATCCAGTGAATATATTTTTTCCAATTCAATGTTTTTTTTTTGCTTAAAAACTATTTGAGACCCCCACTTGTCTAGCTTCTTATTACTTTCCTTCTACTCTCTACTTGAAAAAATCAGTCCATTAATAAAACCAGCTATGTTGTAACGCAGCGGTGGCGCCCCCGAGGCCAATAACACCTACCCTGCAACCAATAAACATTTTGATTGTCTTTCAGTTTGTAGTCGCATTGCGAATATTGTTTTAGATTGTTTGAACGCTGGCCACTGCGAGCTGTACACCTTAAGCGAGATAAGCTGGAACAGCTTACATAGTTATAATGAGCAAGGTTGACAAATATTTAAATTGCTCGATTTATCCGCTCGATATCGCAAATAAGATTCTTTTTTCACTTTATCACAAACAAAGTAAAAACATGGTATATAGAAGATTTTTTCAACACGGTCCTATCAATTTAAATACGTTATCTTTATTGTGAAATCGAGATCACACAGTAAACGTTTTTCAGTAGAAGCATTACCTTTGCACATACATATATTGACTATGTTCTATTCTCCATGTTTCACGGCTTTATCTATAATAGCCCTGACCAGCCACCTCACAATTTAAGAGTACAACAAAAAATCATCTAGAAAACAAGTAAAACAATCGTTAAAGTCATACGATTTATTGCAAAATAAGAACTTAAAAATATCTTATGGATAACTTAAACACAATAATGTCTTCTTGGAAAACAGAACACAGTCACAGCCGCGACCCCTCGGAGTAACATGACACTATAAAGTGATGCCCTCACTGTGAGACTTCCATTTGCTGAGATGCATCTGGAACAAGAAATTTGTTACATTATCGTTATCAGCCTGTCTCAGTCTACAGCAGGGTAAGGTACTACGGTATTACTAAGGTAATAGCCATGATCTAATGGGTACCTGTGAAACGTCTAATCTTGTTCCTTCCTCCAATTATACAATCACCCCCAATTTAATCATATTGTAAGAAACTGCCTCAACACAAAGAAATGTCGGCAAATTTTTCTTGCACTTTATTCTGTATGAGTACTCTTGTGCACCCTCTGTACTTTCTTATCACTTATCTTTCGCAGAGGTGGCTCAAATATACATCAAAATCCGGAGAAATAATATAAAAAGAAAAACGAGGGTATTCTTTCAGTTGGCTGCTTTAAGTTACTCCGATATTCACAACTAACCGCAACAACAAATGTAACAAATTTGTAAAGTCTAAAAATGTTAAGTTGAAAAATCACTTTCTACATACATACATACATACATAGATATCTTTACGCTAAGTCCCTTACGGGATAAGTAGAGGGTAATAAAATCACTATCTTTCTATCACTTTAACGTTAATATGACTATTAATATGGCGTAGCACGTAGATGTCCCCCGGGCGGCACAGTGGCCCAGGGGCCAGCTCACCTCCGCCCGCGCCGTCGTCGAACATGAACTCGTTTTGGTACTCCTTCAGGAACTGCTCCGAGCGGTGCTCGTCCAGGAATAGGGAGTATACCTTCTTCACGTCTTCCATGCTCACCTGCGAAAACAATAATACAGAGGACTGTCTGTAAATCGTTTTAAATACCACTTTACTATAAATATGATTTTACCATATCGCAAAGAGATTATTTCATTCGCTTATTTCTATATATGTAACATTTTTGTACACAGAGTATATTCGCAATGGTAACAAATCATACAAAAGAAATTATGTATAATGGTGCTGCTTATCCGTTAATGAGATCTCTTTCGCCAACGCCAGGAAAGAAGATATAGAATTTAGTATGTACTTAGAAAATCCATGTTTCTTGTTAATATTACACCGAAATATGTTTTACATAATCGAGTTCAGTAATTAATTGAGTTCCTTTTAATGTAGTGTTTTGCGTGAGTGTTTTCCAGTAGGCAAGAAAAGCCGAATGTGGGGAAGGTAGAAGGGATAGGGAAAGTAGGGTACAACGAGGAGAGAATGGTGGAGAGTAGGGGAGTTTGAGAAAGAGTAGAAGAGATTGGGGATGCGTAGATTGGTAGGGTGGCGGGTGAGTAGGTAGGTAAAAGGGGCAGTGGGGGACTGACCTCGGCGGCGCGGCGGCGCTTGGCGACGAGCGAGGCGGTGGTGATGAGCTGGATGGCGTAGCGCAGCGACGTCTCGGTGGCCACGCGCGTCAGCACCGTCAGCGCGTCCGCCGACATCTGGCAGTCCTCCTCCTCGCACCTGCGCACCGGCACACATCATTATTTGTATGGACATATACATACGTATGTCAGCCATAGGCCATAGCCATAGGCTCAGAGATCTATCTTCGGAAATGTTTCAAGAAATAATTTAAAACAAAATTACAAGGGGAACATATGACCATGTGTTATTAGACCGAGATATACAAGTTATATATGTATCGACATCATCAAATCCCAGGGTGCACCTGATGTTCAGGATCTCCCTTAACTCGTGCTGGTCGTAGGGCGCGGTGGGCACGATGATGGTGCGGTCCAACAGGTCCAGCGGGATGCCGTGCGGGCTGCGGTAGGCGGTGCCGCGGATGCGAGTGATGCCGCGGTTGGTTGCCATCATCACCACGGGCGCCGTGTCAGACTCCAACGCGCGGTTCAGGAACGAGAAGCACTCGATGTCCAGCATGTGAGCCTGGAGACAGTACAAGAGTTAAATGAATACAGCAGCCAGTGAATAGACGATAGTGACTGCTGTCATCTGTTGACATCTATCATCGAGCCAGATCAGGGCTGTAGAAACAGGAGTTTTACATTAATCCAGTTGGTATGAGTTATTCATGAGTTGTACAAAGTGCTCCGAGCGGATTGCAGATATGTTATATGAATCTATTATTTCACTGTTAATTCTTTTTTAGGCAATTTTCTTACCTATTGCTAGACAGAATTTAAAATAATCATCATTATAAACATAATTTTTCTTTGTAGTATAATGGATTTATATAATGTTCATACAAGTAGTTAAGAAATCATTTGTCATTTGTAAGAGAGTCATCACCTCGTCTATGAAGAGCACTCCGGGTATCATCTCCGCCTTCCCCTCCTCCCTCCACTCGGCGACCTTGCTGTTGATTTGTTCACGGATTTCTGACTTGATTTCGCCAGTGTCACCTGAGAATACAATAGGTACATTGGATATTTCTTTTCTATCACAATAATATGAAACATCATGCAAGGTCTTAAATAGCTAACATTTCAGAACAAAGATTTTTCTAGATGGTATATATTGCTCCAAGGTAGGACAGGAACTTGAAGCTCCTATATATATGAGAATAGCATTTCCATATTGTACTTATAATAATTCAATTTTATTTATATATTTAAATCAGATATAGGTCATCATTGTTACTAAAATAAAAGTATAATAAACGACGTCAGTATGCCTACAGTGAATACAGGCAATTTCTAGACCACACTTACCACATTTAGTTCCTGCATCTAAAAGTTCAATACTCCCAACATGTAAGTTTGGGGCTATCAACTTTATAGTTACAAGTTCACATGGGTTGTGTAGGGGTGTGTGCATGTGTGTATGTGTATGCATTTGTGTGTGGAAGTGTCCTAAGATATTTCATATTGTAATTATTATTAAATTATTATGCACTGCTCAGTGGCACTGACCAGAGAAGAGCGCGAGGAAGCCGTGTGTCCGCGAGTTGATGACGTCCACCTCGTGCAACGTCACCGTGTGCACCACTTCCTTGCGTTTCTGCAGCTCGCCTTCGGGGCACTGTACAAAGCGGGCCTGCTGCCCTGCGGCACAACAGCACAAATATCATCATCCTCAGCCTGTTTCTTCTACTGTTGGATAGAGGCCTTTTAATAGCATGCTACTGAGTTCTATCTTCTGCTCTCTATATCCAATACAACAATGAACAAACACTGAACATAATATATAACATGAAACTCATGAACACATTCATCTTTGACCTCGACCAACAGACATGTTGCTAACTAAAATATTACTAATGTCATCACACCGCTGCCTAACACAACAATCAAAATGATGTATTTATTACAAAAAATTATGTAAGTTTTACAGAAAATAAGTTATAATGCTGATTCACGTTGTACAGATCTGGACACTTGGACGATTATATTTGCATATACATTATGTACCCTATTTATTAGGCAATAAGACTGATATTTGCACATTTTAAAAGCTATCCTGAGGTAAGCTGAGCACAAGCTCATTATTTGACAGCAGCTATACTGAAAAATGTCAAACCTTCTTATAAAAGTGGTTGGTTTTTTTATGTCTGTTATTTTCTATCCAGTTTATCATAATTTATAGACTGCTCAATAGCGATAAATGAATGACAATTAATAAAACAATGTATGACATACATGAAACATTTTTGATTTTAACTATAAAATAATTTGTAATACCTGTGGCATCATAATCTCTGGCTCGCGCGAAGCTCCGCCCCAACTTGTTGATCTTCCCCGTCGCTTTGTCTATGGTTATCACGTCACCGGCTTGCACCTGATGACAGTGACATGTATGAAACACACACGCCGAAACACATTTTAATGCTTTAAAGCCTTTAAATACTTTTGAACTTTCGCCATTAATACTCTTCGCCATTTATCTCAAAAATGTAAAGAACGTAACTTCGAATTAAATTCACCATCAGTTTGTTTTAAAAACACAAAACATAAGTTGACCAATGACAAGCATTACCTCAATTTTACGACTACTTTTCTTTATCCCTCTATATATTCAAGTTAGGCGACTGAAGAGAAGCGGCGCGGGAGTGGGGTGGGGGGTGGGGCTAACAATTGTTTTTAAAGGAAATACAGTCTTGTATTCACGTTACTATTGATACAGATAAGAAGAGATGACACTTCTGCTCCTTCCATTTGTTTCCATCTTAAACACATAGATACCTTTTCCTTCATGAGTGAGTCGATCATTTTAGCGCCCATGTCATAGTTGGTCTCCATGTCGGTTGTCTTCAACGTAAGCCGCCCGGTCCTCGCCCCGCCGCCGCCCACGGCCCTCTCTATCACCAGCTCCACCACCTCACCTTCTATTATCTCTGACTCCTCTCTAGAACAGAACAAGAACTTATAAGACATTGGAGATATGACAATTATGGTGAATATTCACCCTGATAGTAAAATTAAGGCAATAAGAAAAAAGATAATTTGTTGTTCCATATATGTATAATGGCTGGCTTGTTTATGTTATGGTCAGTGTCTCTGATTGTTAAATCTGAATTACCTTATGGTGGTATAAGTACTATAGTTGAAATGGGAGACTAATTAAACATATATGTAAACAGATAGCTACTTTATATGAGAGGTATAAAACAGGAACCAATATCCCAAGCGTAACTCACTCCTCTCTGCTACTATATAAGTGAAGTAAGAAGTGAGTGGAACATCCTATCAGCATCTGTGTTTCCATGCATGTATAACAAAGGACTTCAAAGCAAGGATGAATAGGCTCTTCCTAGGCATGTGTGCTCCGTCTTAGGATGCATCTGTGCACGCCATCAGGTAAAATCACAGCCAAACACTAGCCTATCATATGATAAAAAAAAATATGATTGTTCAGTCATTCATGTCATACTCACTTAATCCGTATGCCAATTGATTTCCTGATAGCTTGTGTCAAAGCTTCAGTTTTGCTCATCTCCAACGAATATATTTCTGAACCTGCAAATATAAATAACAGTCAATTACACTTTTAGAATGTAAGAGCTGGTTACAGCCATTTCATATTGCAGTGCTGACCACCGCTCTCTCCCACATGAGCATGATATCTTAAGCACATCTGATTTAATGGTCCATTTATCCAGTGGTTGGTGAATCTGGCAACTGAGCCAGATGTAATGGGTTTGAATCATGATCACAAGTATTGGCTCTTAGAGAAGGTGTAAAAAATATGTATCTTAAGTGTATAGATATATGAACTTACTTTATCAGCCTTCTGATCATGAGCCTATATTAGAATGGTCAGTTTGTGATGTCCTAAAATATCATTATTTCTACCATGCTGCTCTATTCTGAACATTAACAGACCTGCCATGCTGGTGAAAGGTGTGTCTGGTCCAAGTGCTTGTGCCAAGCCCATGGCGATGGCAGTCTTGCCAGTGCCTGGCTGGCCAGCCAATAGCACTGCTCTGCCAGCAATTTTGCCTGAAAACCAATTTGCAAGTTAATCCATAGCATCAACCCAGGTTGATTTGCAGACACAGAAGCAATGATTTTGACATTAAGCACATATTTTGATATCTGTAAATAATGGAAATTTTGTACTCACTATTGTCTAGTTATTACTGAGAAAAGCATTTTACCTTCACGTATCATTTGCAAAACGACCCCAGCAGCCTTTCTGGCCATCTTCTGCCCCACCATGCCTTGTGAAACTGCTCGGGGCTCGAGGGAGTCATCGAGCCCCAAGCCCCTGATGTGCGAGTGAGCGCCGATGCGTTCTATGCGCGTGATTGAACGCACCTCCTGGACTTGAGCTGCTGCGAGGGACTGATAAGGATAAACGTTGAATACTTTAAAATTACACCATAACACCAGGTTCCTCATGGGGTGGGCAGAGAGCCCCAAATGCCAAGTATCTCTATCTGTACAGATGCCGTGTTTTTTATATTAATATCACTCAACATGTATTAATTATTGATTTATTTTTATTACATAAAATAGATTATCTGCGAGTTACAAATGTAATGTATATTGGATCGTATTGTTTGAATTTGTGGTAGTGTTCGTATGTTATATGATGTGTAGGATTTTCGGGCGCTATATTTAGTATAAATAAAATAATTGTGGGTTTTCGAAAAAAAGAGTGTAAGGCTAAACATTGGTCCTGCTCTATTAAAATATTACATTTGCATAAAATAAAACTTTTGATGGTATATCATTCTAAAATTTTGTCAGTGATCATGGTATTAGAGTTATATTCTATGATCTATACGCAATCATTACGTCCAAAACGTATTATAAAGTTAAAACATGTACCAATCAACGCAGTTGAGGTTATAATGTTTAAATTTATATACGCGCTAAAAATGTTTCCAAGTCATTCAGTTTAAAACATAGTTATTACTGTGTTATGAATACTTACGGCCATTTTTGATACTGTTTATAAGTAATATTGCGAATAAACACAAACTAAATGAGACAATTTACAAACACCGCCCCGAAAATTGAATTTTTTCCCGAAACAAGTCTGGAAGTTGACAGTAAAGCAGAATAAAAATATCGAACAAATGACATTCGTTGTTTCGCCTAAAAACCGTTGCTTGGAAACACCATCAAAAAATATATTTGTTATGTCAGAAATATTAGAATCATTAATATTGATTAAACACACTGATAGTCTCCATAATTCAGCCCTCCACGCCGTTAATTTTACATTGGAATTCTCGTTGGCTTCATTTTACAAAAAAGTAGGTGCGTTTCAAATATTGATTTGATCGTTTCCTGTTTAGCACATCTGAAATATCTAAAAAATCAGACAAAGAGAGTTTATATTCAGTTTATATTTACAGACATTTATATTTTCTTTGTCTCTGTCAAAATTTTACAAGAATTTGTATTCAACAAGAACAAGAGAATTTATATTTTCTTTGTCTCTCTGTGTATGCATTAATAAAAGAAGAAATAAAATTATGTAGGTAATTAAAAAAATCATGTTCAAATTCAAGAAAGATTAACTCGGAGAAAACTAGCTAAGCCGCACATCGAGTATTTAACAAAGAATTTAACAAAATTCCACCTAAAGTAATTGAAGAACCTCATGTTATGATATAAGCTTATTTATGGAAACTCAAAAGAACTTGGTAAAATCAAAATCAAAAGTTATTTATTCAAAATTGGTTTAATAGAACACTTTTTGCACGTCAAAATGAAACTACCACCGCTTCGGAAGATACCTTACTATGGAGAAGAAGCGGCGAAAGAAACTCCATAGGTGTGCATAAGCATCTTTTAAAATAAGTACATACATAGTATATTAGTTTATTATACTATGAGTTATTTATTGTGGAACTGGAGTTACATCTCACCAAGCATATTTATCATTTAAGTAATCATTCACCTTGTAATAAGCCTTTTTATCCAATTACATTTCCTTATTTTATGACAAGTATACTTGATCTCTTTGCGAAGTAATGGAATATTGAATTGCCGTTTTCAACGTTTATGTATCGTTTGCGAATAGTAACTTTATAAGGTTTGAAAAACCATCTTATCTTTATTTTTACATTTCTAGGAGTGACAATAAATAAATGTAGCCGATCTGTGTACATAGACTATGTTCAAAGGTTCTTAAAATGTTTTTTTCACCATAGGCAAAAGAGGTATTTTATTGTCGCTGCTCATTGGCATACAATGAAGATATTATATTTCACTAATAAAACGGGCGCACTGAGCACGTGTCCCGAACGCCTCATATGCTTAAACTGCAACGGTGTACTTACTTCGTGTGCCAATTTAGAACAGCGTATGCATCAGTTCTGAATGACTATTTTGTTTGTCTTTTTATATATTTTTTTGTTCTTCAACGTTGTTAACAAGCAGCAGACTTAATGCCAAGACGTTTTCTACCAGTCAACTCTGGTGATTTTGAAAATTATTTATATATATTTTTACTTAAAGACATTTGCATATTTGAGTAAATATACACAAAACTACAAGTAACTACAACAATAAAAGCCGTGTAACTTTAAGGCTTTAAGCCACATAATGTTGAATAGAACACTTCGCGCACATTATGCGGGTAGCTGTTGTACGACGGGCGCGTTAGTTTTTAGGTTAGCCGTATCTTGTTTTCTGTTATTACTCTAGTTATCCAGTCTCCTGCGAGTTGTGTGACAGCACTCGACGTGCGTTACCATTGAAACTGGTTCTCGAATCTTCTAGATTTTTCCGTGGGTGTTTTGTTTACTTGTCAATGGTTTTTACGCATCTGTGTGATGTATAAAATTAGAACATGTCATTTGTGAATAGGTATGAACGTATACCTAGATTTGATAAGTTGTGCGATTGAGACGTTATAATTATGTATGTGCCTGTTTTTATTTTCTATTTAAGGAAGTGGCAAAACAGAAAATGTTTGATAAGTCAAAGAAAAATGTATAAACAGACAATAATAGTCGAAATAATATTTTTTAATTTGAAATATTCGTGCCGGTAATAAAATTTCGAGTTAAATCTATTTAGAGGCGATTATGGATCCTCACTAAAGCAGTGTGAAGGTATTCCTAGTTTACTGGCCTAGGAGAGAGTGGTTCTGTATAATAGGACATAAACAACCCTGAACCCTATTCAAATGCCTAAAATTGGATTTCCTCATATTCTAAAGAGGTCTCTTAGACTTGGTCTTGATGAGTGTATGATGTATATAACGTGTGATAAGAAAGACACCATATTCTTGTTATACTTATTTTCTTTGCTTTTTAGCAACCTGAAAAACTTGCAGATGATTATCCAGAGTATTTTTCATGTTTATATTTTCCGGACCAATGGTAGTACATTCCAGCCCCTATACGGAGGGTTCAACACTCGCACCAACAAAATAAAATCACCCCTACCGACCTGCACAATAACGTTCGTCCCTTTCATTCTAAAAGGTTTCACAATAAACCCATCTCGCTCGAGCACAGCGCGGCAAACGGAAGTCTCTTTCGCGCGCGAAATCGATTTTCCTCCACATTTTCTCGTGCAGTCGCGTAGTAGCGGAATTAAGCTTCGGTTCTCTTATTTATATCTGTTAAAAAAGATAAATTCAGAGCGGATTCATTGTGAAAATAAACAAAAAACATAGATTGCATTGTAAAAGTTATTTGTGTACATACCTATATTTCTGAACTGAACTGTGCAAGTTAGTGTTATATTTGAAATTGGAACAAGGGTCCTGGTATGTATTGGTTTTTTAATATTTAATTTTAACATCGATCGGTAAGTAATTTGGGTGTGGACTGCCATTGTTTATCGCTTATTTCACTTAGGTAAATTACAATTTGACATTCCAAAAACAAAAATAAATCAGATAGGAAAAAATAAACACTTAGATTTTTGTGTTATTATAATAAAGACGCAGAATGATTGAACAGTTTTTTTAACATCAAGCAAGCCTAATATACAAAAAAACGACGAAATGACAAACCAATAATTTACTTCACTAATATTAACTACGATGTGGTATTAATTATTATAATCGCTGATTAAACTAAGATAAGGGATTGCAATTGTAGTATAATATGACTTAAGAAAATAATGAGGAAGTATGAACATATTTTAATTTCGAAACAACATTCAGTAATTTCGTAATTCGTTGATGACTAGATATTTTCATGAATATAAAAAAATTTAAAAGCACAGCTGTTACACAATTCTTCACATTGATAACAAATCAAAGGAAATTAATACTGGCAACCAAATTTTTTTTAAAATTATAAACTTTCATATTATCGGTTCTATCAAGGTCTATCATAAAAGCTTTTTCTATTGGCATTTTGAATATGAGAAAAGACGTGTTAGGCATTCTATACCATAATTTTTAAATTACCAGCCATAGATAATATTATTATGCCTTAATTCATTATAAAACTTCAAAGTACCAACGTAATTTAACTTACGGAAGGTTGAACCTTCTAAGAGGTGAAAAGAACCCTTGAAGGCAACAATTATCTTGTGAGAGGACAGGACTTTCAACCCTTTGATATTAAGATGCTCTTAGGGGTAGTTTAACTCATTTTTTCTCTAAGATTATCTCATGTCGAGTATCTTTACTATGGTACTTGGCAGAATGATTTTCTCGATTCAAAGACTAGCGGCGAAACTAAGAGAAGTATTGTATTAGGGTCAATTAATCATTGTAATACATTTATAGAAATGCTTAAAATGGATTAACGATGTTCTCATAAATACGAGTATAAACTTCTGCCGCCATTTTGCAATTATTATGTCGATTTGATATAATATGTATGTCTGAGATTAAAATTGGGTATATTTTAGGGTTGAATTTGCGCACCAAGTTTAAAAACCATTATAATATGTATGTAACGTTTGAATATCTAGATTCTGTACATGGCTGTTTGCTTGAGTCCCACGAATTATAATATAACAAAAAAATGTTGCTTGTAAATATCAGTAGCATTATTTTAAAAATAGTCAGAGAGAACGTATCATTCCATAGAAATGACATAGAAATATGTAGGTAGAGGTACCTATATTATTAGGTTAGTTTGGTTATTTGATTGAATTATTGCTGCAAGTTATGTACAATAAGACTAAAACAAAAAAAACGTTAAATTGAAAGATTAAATTGCTATTTTGATAAATTTTGAAAAAAATAACGCATTACTACTGAACGGATGTAAGATTAAAAATCTTAATTGGCTTCTTTAATTCCATCCTGACAACGAAAAATTACTAAACGTCAACCAAAATAAAAACACTGGCACATAACAAAAATAAAAACCGCCAGTACTCTACAGATGTACATATGTATATAGTTTGTTGGAGTCATATATTTGGAGCCATATAGCTACGACCTAAATGAGAAAGCTTTCTGTGATGAGATGCCGCGTCACAGAGAGACCGTATGATGATTTTTCAATATCACACCATCTCTAGCACTCGGCTGGAACAGAAAATTAAAATGCACCGAACATAGGCAATATGTAGTAGTGATAGCGCAGTGGCTCAGCTTCAGGCTCTCACTCCAGGGGTCCTGGGTTTAAATAGTGTGCACTTCTTTATAAAAGTATGATTTTTAAGATTAAATATAACTTGCTAACAGCGAAGGTAAACATTGTGAGGAAACATGCACACCATAGAGTTTATAAAAAAAATCTTTAAGGCGCGTGAAGTCTGCCAACCCTCGCTTGGCCAGGGTGGCTGACTATGGCCTTAATCCTCTCATGCTGACAGGAGACCCATATTTCAACAGTTTAATGATAAATGGGTTGATAATAAACATTATGATCAACGTTAATAATGGCATACGACAACAATGACCTCTAAAAATGTTCTAACCACTTATTTGATCTTTATTCGATTACTTTGCATGAAATCGACAAATCGTCAATTGAACACAATTATAAAATTTTCAGTTGTATCATTATTATTTAGTTCAGTAGTCAGGTCGATATACTGAAATAATTTGAAAGGCTGTATGGCAATCGTTTATGGATAAGAAGGTCAAGCAGTTGCTAATGAAAAGTAATATTTTAATTAATATATCGGAAATTTAAGAATGTAGGGTTCTACTAGTGTGTATTTTACAAATTCTCTAAAAGTTTCACTACAAACTATAACTTTGGCTGAGAACATATGTTAAAAGTGCAGGTATAAAGTTTAAGTTAAACAAAAGAAGCGCTAAAAATTCAATAAAGCGCTGCAAACGTTATTAAAGCGCTGATTTTCTAGTGGAAGCGTTAAAAATGTGAACAAAGCGCTGAACAAACTGAAAAACAGTGCTGTGAAAACCATTTCCAATTAGTTTGTTATGATATACCATGTTTAATGATCTTTTTGGAAGCAGTAAATTATTTTATTATTTAATTTAAATACACATTTATACGCCTCAATTATCTATTAATATTTTAATTAGGACCAAATAAAGGTTCTTTCGATAGCAACACTTAAAAAAATGCCCCTAAAGTCTTGTTGTGTTACAAAACCGCATTCACGAACGCATTCTGAGGGCGCGGGTGTGTGTAATGAGATGATTATGCTCCCTTTGCAGTCCGGCGGAAACATGTATGCTCCTTTGGAGCTGTAAATGCTCGACTGAATGCTCAGTTGCGAGTGCCTTTTTTATTCTTCATAAAGGAATAAACCGAGATTCGCGCGTAAAAACAAAATAAATCTCTATACATACAAACCTGAAGTGTTTCTATATTTATCATTCTTTCCATGCACACGCACTGATTTTTTACACCCATCAGCTAGTATCAGTAATTTTCTATTTGTCATTTGACTCATTCATGAAATTATTTAGTGTTCATTCGTTTGTTGACGATAAAGAGTAGGCCGGTTGGTTGACTTCATGAAAGAAATTAGAATTCGAAGTCCGTATTTAATGAAACAAATGAGAATTTAAAAGTGACGTTATTTATGATTAGGTTGTTCGATCGTCAGAAGCTAGCCAAGGCGTAATACGCTCAATAAAGTCCTTGGATGAACCCATTTCCGTTTACAATTTTCCGGATATTAACAATTTCGCAACGACTTCCGTTGCAACGTACCGGATATTGCAGTGAAGACGAATTGGAAAAGTTATCGATTTTTGATTTTTTTAAGTGAAGAGAGCAGCAAACCAGCAGACAGAAGTCATAAGTGACTGCTGCCGTCCACCCATTTGCTACCAACCTCAAACAGGACTTTAGGAGTAGGATTATTTGTGAGAATCAGTCCAGTTAATATAAATTGTTATTAATATAATTAGTTAGTGTGAAATTAGAGACATGACTGCAGGAATTGGGATATTAGTACAATAAATTCTTCCGTTATGGGCTAATTTAGTCGAGTGCTATGAGATTGAGTCTTCGTCAGTACAAATTGCAGTGTGATGGAAAATTCTGGAAGTATTTCCGCGATGAAATTTTGAAAACTGTAGAGATAAAAATATCACATTCGCTAAACTATACCTTGTTCTCGGGCTGCTGACTAATTCGACCAGCGTCGAAGCGAGGGTTGCAAGCTAATTATGGATTACAAAGCAGGAGGGAGCGGAGACGTAGGGGATGCACCAGATTGTTAAAGGGATTATGTATCCCACGGGTGCAGTAATCCCTTTGTGTTCCGCTAACTTCCAGCTTTTTATTTCTTTTTTGTCAGCTATTACGTTTATATCTAGAGGGTGATAATTTTTGATGGGAATTTTCCTTTTGGGTAGGACAGAAAGAGTCGATAAATTTAACAATATGGATGAAAAATAAAGTGTACATGTTGGCTG
>DWEE01000788.1:0-15339 GCA_018245755.1 Parelbella macleannani | reverse complement strand
ATTGTTCCACGAATGTTAATCATCATTGTATGATACTGGACAATAAAACTTCTATTATGGAGCTTCTACTATGGAGCTTAAAGACCGCGATATTTTTTTATAATTTTTTTTATTTCACGAAACGTCCGTCTATTCTCTTGCACCATCAAATTAATAGGCTTCACGAAACAAGTTTTATTGCCATTCAATATTTGTGCCGGTGCACATTAACAGACGATAAAGTTTATGGCTTTCGTTGGTATATTGAGAAGACATAATGTTTGCCAATCGTTTAGTTGTACAACTGGATAATGGGTGTAACGTAATTGGACTGACCACAGCAACGTCAAGGACCACGCTAAATATCCGAAAATATAAGACGAAAATTTGTTGCTGATGTCATTCATCACTTGTTTTGTATATGATATTAGATGACCCGGTGAACTTAGTGTTACATAAGGTCGAGTGAGTTCCGCTTGAACTTATTTTCGCGCGAGTTGCTTTTTTGTTTTGCGATAACTTGTAACATTATCATTTATATAACATGCTGTAGAGAGCCATTTTGATCTACATTAAATATACAACGTTTTTCACGTATTTTATTGATAAGGAATAGTATTGTAAAAAAAACCCATAGGTAATTTTTTGTAATTTGTAAAAAATTAAAATGGTTACTATGGGTTATCTTTAGATGACTGACTCGTTGGTTAAGTGATTGTAACCGCGACTGCCGACCGGGAGGTCCTGGGTTCATATGGTAGTTTGGGTACTATTTGATTTTCTAACTTGGATTTTCTGACTTAGATTTACTAGCTTAGATTTTTAATAGAAATTTCTAGGAGTGGCTCGGAGTCTGGATCTGTGCCCGGTGTATAACAATAGGCTCACCACCTATTCAATGGGACATAAAACGCAACTAGTGAAACGTGGCAGAGTACTTACCACACTCCTCTACCTACCCCATCGGGGATTTCAAGCGTAGTGTCAAAAAACGAGATGCGACCAACGAGGCAGTCTACAATAATATATAATATAATCCAAATACAATATTTTGTGAGTTAAGAAGTCTCTACGATATTTTTCTATAAAAATAGACCGCAATGTTAGTTATTGCTTAAATATCGAGCATGACAACCTTTAAGGGCTCACGACGTTAATAGAAAACAATGAAAAATTAATTATGAAATGTTTAACCTGTTGTTGAATTAAACCAGTTGTTCATTTTAACGTTTTAGCAAATATAAGTAACAACCTCAATTACCAAATAAATGTAAATACTTCCATGTCCATAATACTATTGATGAAGTGTAATAAAATCAATTAAGTACTTACATCTAAATTGAAAAAGAAACAAAACGTAAAAATAATTTTGAATATTTTAAAGCAGGTATGCCATCACCCTCTCATTCTGACAGGCAACTCGTGTCCAGCAGTGAAACGATAAAAGGGTGGAAAAAAATGTAAGCCTTAAAATTGTGTCACTTGTCTACAAGACCAACTATTGAAATAGATTAATGAACGAGATAAATATTTTATGTATTATTAAATCACTGATTAATATTACAACGTAGCAATGTGTTCGTTGTTTAGCTTCTTTAAAATAATGGTTTATACGAAAACGAAAACATTACATTTTAAAGAAATATATTCTATGTAGCTAGTGATTTTAAACATATTATAATAGTGAGGTACGGTCCGCGTGGGCGGGCGGCAAGAGCTGTGGGCTGGGCGCTGTTTAATATATGTATTTCATTGTATGAAAAACCCATAATAGTGAAAAATGAACATACTGAAGAAATCTAGTTTATAATTGAATAGATGTCATATTTTTAGATGTACTCTGACGTTATAGGTTATTCGTTTACTATGCTAAATGTAACATATAATTTTTTTTTTAATTGGTATAACTTCAATCTCTGTTTGTTTTAAATCAAGCAAATCGACAAGTAGAGAAGTACATATAGATGAGATTGTCTGGTAATGGCTGTCAACGAGCATTATATAAGGCCTTTGTATTAAACAATAAACAAATATGTTTATATATAATTTGAAAGTGTAAAACATGGGAATGCAGGAGAGGCATACATGAGAACATGATGCGCACCTTGCCTATCTTACGATTTCAAAACATCGGTATACTTACGAGTATATCGCTAGCGTACTTAATGTTAATATTTTTCGATATTATTGAAAATTTGTGACGATGAAACCTTTATGTACTATCTTTTTTGTACTGTTCATTATGCCTTGTTAAGTTTGTACGTAAATTAGCTAGCATGATACACAACGATCTTCACATCTAAGCCCATGGGCGTCCTATTCTCATTTTTTGAGGTTGCCCTGATAGGAAAGAGAGAGTGGATGATGAAACGGATCGAAAATGATGAAAAAAATAATGTCTTGATATTCAGAAAAGTTATCCAACTCACCTATTGCGTACGTAATGTATAAAACGGAGCTATCGTCTGTGGAGTTCTCGTCAGGATAGCACACGCCGGCCAACAGTCGAGGGTCAGGGGAGCTGCTGTCCAGCATCATGTCCAAGCAGAACCGTAATGGCTGGTGTAGTAGGTGATTGTTATGGGCAATCTCGTAGAGAGTGCCATTCTGAAACAAAACATATGAAAATATCTTAGTAAATTTAAACATCTTGGGAGCTCGCCACACTTCGCGGAATAAGCGGAACTTGTGCAGTGTTGAACTGCAGAAGGCGAATGAAACACACATACATATAAATGTAAGAGTTTTTCAATCAACTGAACAACATGGGACATGAATAATAATAATGAACAACGATATGAAGAACTTTTTAACCCAAAATTCAGGACAAATTCTCGTTCATCGCAAATATTTGTGATGGATCATTTAATGTACTCTCAATAAATGCCAATAAATACGTTTCACGTCCGTCCATAAATATTAGGTATTGATTGCAATCCGGCGTCATTTTCGATCCGATCGAACCCGGATTTTTCAAATCAGGATGATTTCCCTTTTTCGGTTCAAAATAAACTGTTGGTGATGAAATTAAGTGTTATTGTACTGAATATAGGTTATTTATAAATACTAAAACATATAGATATACATACATCTAGCTCGCTCCATATATGTATATATATACATATGTATATGGAGCGAGCTATACTCGGAGTCTTTCTGTAGGATAGGATCAGAAATGATACTATCCGACAGAGAACTAAAGTCACCGACATAGCTAAAAGGATTAGCTCGCTGAATTGGCAATGGGCTGGGCATGTCTGCCGAAGAACGGACAACCGGTGGAGTAGGCAAGTTATGGAGTGGAGATCGCGGCTCGGCAAACGTAGGACGCCCTCCGACCTGGTGGGATGTCATTCTGCGAAAGGCTGCAGGCAGATGCTGGATGCGACAAGCCGAGTACAGGGCGCGATGGCGCTCATTGGGGGAGACCTATGTCCAGCAGTGGACTGAGATAGGCTGATGACTATGACGATATAAAATCAACTTTATTTCCAATCCAATATTAAGATTAGACAATAAGCACACAATTAAAATCTAGTAGCGTAGAGAACTAGTAAAATTTTAACGATATTATAACGAGTAGCTCAGTCATCCTAGAGGTTACTTTCACAGATAGATCAATTTTAGTAAGTAACTTTATAAAATTTAATATTACTAATCTTACGTATTGCACTGCGATAATATCGCAACACAACTATTAAAGTATTTGAGAATGGTAACAAACCTCGGTGTCGAACGACTCGCACGCATGAACACCACGCGCAACGCATTCAAAGTACCTACTCATACAACAGCTCTATTATTTTGGCAAAAATATCTAGCACCGCATCCGGTCGCCGGTATATTGATAGCGGATCCGGTAAGCACTTAATGATGCCGGATCCGCCGATTTACCGGATCCGATTTTCCGGATTGCAATCCCAATATACAACATTACATTAACAATTAAAATCACAGCTTGTTTAAGACGTGTACTGTTATTTGGTTAAAAATGTATAAAAATGTATTAGTAACAAGTTTGCTAGCATTCGTTTTCATAATGTATATGTAACAAACTATGGACATACAATACATAAAATAAAACTTCAACATAATACAGTACGTAATTGCCTTTCGAGATCAGTAATACAAGTCGCAATCCCTCAGGACGAAACTGGTAGACCTAGGCTTGCATCGGCCAATTTAACTAACTTCTAATTAGTATTGAACTAAAGGCAAACATTATATTGTAATAAAAACTATTCCAATTATTAAAACAACACATTAGTACTATAAGATGAGCTAAATTAATGAATCTGTGACATTAACATTCATATTAAACAAACCTGTGCGGGTTTTATTTACCACTAATTAACTTTTTATTATTTAGTTATGTTTAATTTAATGTGACTCATTAGTTTTCGTGTTCTTCTCGGCGAGCCCTTTCATTTGATTCCCTTGATGATTGATACTGCGGTAGTGCAGAAAAATAACTAGTCCGCCATTTTGGACAATCCGCATATTGAAATTAGAATGACGTCACATAGCTAAGCATGCATTGTCATCCAAAACAAGCGTGAAGACAAAATTTCAGCTCAATCGGATAAAGATAACTGATTTAAAATTCATTTGCAAAATTCCACCTGGACAGACTTTCATACATTGCAAGTTAAATAGAAGCTTGTAATAATATAGAACTTATTTAATCATAAAACACGTATATTATATAAAGAAAATTAATGTACATGAATACTACATTCATATTCGTTCTCTCATCTATATACACGTATAATAGATGTGAATGTGTGGTATAACAAATATGTGCCGTAGACAATGAAAAAAAAGAAAAAATCTTTCAGCTATCGTTGTAATAAAGTTTTATTTGGTACATTACGTAAAATCACTATGTGACATTGCCCCGAGACTAAACAAACACGGGACAGCTGGTCGCTTATATCAATATTAGCCCATTCTCACCTCATAGTTTCCTTTTAAAAGACCTAAAATACTGAAAAAGTTGTAAAGATAAGTGTAGTAACAGTCAATATTATTTTTACATCTTTGTAACATGTAAATATTTATTGATTACGTCAGCTTTGTTTTGGTCATTCTTCAAATACGTCTATACATTAGCAGGATTATGTTTAGGTTGGATTCTTAATATAAATTAGCACAGATAAAATATATGACTTACAATTTTAATAAAGCCGCCATTTTGGAAACGCTTATTTGTGGCCGTTACTAGTTCTTAACGTTTTGCACATGTAGATCCTAAAGAGTATTGAACTTATGCCAATGTATTAAAATATACCAGACTTTCTCATAAATATAATGATATGCGAAGATACAGTATAAACCTCTTTTAATTTGATTTTTAAGCGTTGTTTAAATTGGTGCATTGAGTATGGTGCGATTATTCTGTGGAAAATAATATTGATATTAATTTTTCATGCATATTCCTACAGTAAGACGCTGTGCTACGTTTTAATATGAAAGTAACTAAATTGCTGAATACGTAAATGTAGCAGTACCGACCTTCAGAGTAATTATTTCATAATTTTTAACCTATTTTTGTAAATCGAATAAAATACAAAACTCTCTTCGCCAATCTAAAAAGTAGAACGGTATTGTAAGTAATGTATTGTAGGACTCCACTCTAGTTTGTAATCTATGGTAACAAATTTACATTTTGATCCTTAGTTTTCAGCGTAATCTTCCAATGAGACTCATAAATCATAGAACAAATTTAACACTGCATATTATACTTTTCTAACAAATTGTGTAGAAGTATTTCATTGTCAAATGCTATCTCAACAGTGAAATAATTAAGACAAATTTACCCGTAAAATGTACCTACCACAAGCTTACAACATTTACTTCCTTTAGCTTAGGTGTATACCTTAAAAGCGAACTTGTGATATTTGAGGAATTTTGGTTTTTTGGGAATATTACAGAACCGAAAAGTCGACTATTTCTTCTTATATTATTAGCCTGTTCCTAACTGAATACAAAATACCTTAAATTGAAATTAATTACAGTATTTAGTTATGAATATTGTGGTTCAATTAATTAAAATCTCAATATCGGTTTATAAGTTACATGAAAACATGTTAGTATAATATTTTATGTGCACAGAATAGTAATCGCTCAGTTAAAAGCTATGACTGGTCTCTCCGATGATGGACATCTGAAACCAACCTGGAGCAGGACTTCATGAATAGAACTCCAAATTTCAGACAATTCGGTGAGTATTAAGAAGTAGTTACTTAGAATTTTCTAGAAAATACTTCCATTCCTTTCCATGCCTTCCATTCCATGCCTTTACCGTGTTTAATTGATGTAGCTATCTTTTAGCTAAAATCACTTTTCAGGCAATAGGTATCTACTATAATATTAATAGAAACGAGCTAAAAAATCAGGCCAGGAGGTGGCAACTCACACAAATCGATAGAACTGTAGGTACTTGTACAAAACGCGAGTTGCCCAAATTATGGGGCCAGTAGGTAATTAAAGGAATATACCACACCTAACAAAACTCAGTCCAATATGTGGCATTCAACACTATTTCTCGCCCCTTGTTCAAATATTTGCGCGGCCGAAATGTCCAAGTGTCCGTAGATGTCTGAACAATAAATAATGAAATACATAAATTAATTAATCTCTCTGTGTACAAAATCCAATGTCCGTTGATGTTGGATTATTGTGTGCGAGCTGTGAGTTGTGCCACATTTAATACTTAATCACTAACTGTATGTGTAACTACGTAGCTGCTGTATATGCGTTGGTATTAAGTTCAGTTCTTCATTATTATACAAGTATGTCCAAGCCAGGTCCCTTATGGAGAAGGCAGAGAGCATGGAGTGGGAGATATCTTTATTCTTATAGATGGAAAGCGACCCTTCTACATTCATCACTGTCTACATTCATGCAGGCCGGTTTAGATTCTAGTTGATGTCTCCACTAATTCAATTCTAATTCAGTGTCACTAACAGTCCTATTGGAGGTAACTTGCAGACTTCTATGGACGGCAGTGGCCATTGGTAACAACTGTGTGCACGTTTAATAGTGTCTTTACTCGAACGTTACGTCACAACGTCGTATTTACTCGGAGGAATAGGAAGAGGGGTGCAGTATTCCCAGTTTTCTCTGGTTATTTTATTGTCATACACCACGCACAAATTAAAACTCCTGAACTACTACTGGGAATTCCAAAATAGTAAAACTGAAAAAAAAATCACTTAGATAAAGTGAATTCTTAGTCACTGCTCATGTAAAGCTTGCGGAGCCCTAAAACAACGCTAATGTCAGTAACAACGAAAGGTAATTAGTTTACACGTCCGGTGAAATATGACCTGTGTGAACTGTGTGCTTCTTGTTCCAATGCGGTGTTCATGTGATTGAATTTATGTTACTTTATAATAAGTCCCTCTTATTGATTTATGATAAAATATGCAAGGAATATGCAACGTTACTATCCCAGCAGGATTCAGTTTAAATCTTGGTTTACAACTACTGGTTTACAACAATATATTGAAAATATGTGCAACTATAAAATTTAGATATAAATGAATGAACATTAAAGTGTCAATCATTACCTATTCAATATATATACATATTATTTAAAGAAGTCTGATTGTATTTTAAATAAAATCGTCTTAATATTTGGTTTGTATAAATAAACCTATTTATATTATTCCATAATAGAGTGGGAATTCAGATGTTTAACAATTCCTATTCTTACAGTTACGTGGCCAATTTAACATCGGTAATATAGCAACACAGTATGTTAAACATACTACTCATGTTAAACGACTTATGCTATCTAGGCCAACTAACATTAATAGTCCTGTTTCAACATTGCTACTTGAGTTTTTCATGTCTCAATCATTTGATTAAACTCTTCTAATAAGACATGTGCTGTGTAACAATATACTCGTCATCATCTAAAAACTTTATCTTCTCTATTCGTGGTCCTCACATTTTTATTTTATCTAGTGACGGCTTTACTAATTTTTTGATGCCAGGTCATTCCGTCTTGGGTTGCCGGGTTTGATAAATTATTTTACCATGTAAAAACTTAGAAGCTGCGCTTAAACAATCTCAAGCCGAATAACATTCAAGCGATAACCCTTTGTAACGATACGCTTTGCATGAACAAATTATATAAGATACTTCACGTAACTAAACCAAACGTTCTACGCGATAATAATCTGGCAATATATTAAGTTTTCCGACATGTGGTAAGTATCAAAGGATGAGCCCAAGCCGCGCCGCGTGAACCACACCAGTTGTGATAATAAACAGAATATGCCCAGGCAGTGATTCTATCGGATCGAGTAAATATGTATGTCTGCCTCACTGGACCAGTTCAGTGATTGCAAACGCGAATGCTAAGCTTGAGGTCCGTTCGGGTATTATTGGGATTTTGTTATTTGAGTTTCATAGTTGCAGCTCCAAGTCAGGATTGGTTCCCGGTGTGTGGGTTTAGTCTCACCCCTATTCCATGGGACGTGTAACGACTGGTGAAATGTGGGACTACTACACTCATCTGCCTATCACTTCAGAGCAATACAGTCGTGATGAAATATTATCATCATCATCAGTCTTTAGGTGTCCACTGCTAGATATATGCTTCCCCTAATCGGCGATACTCCTTCCGGTTCTGGCCTTCCGAATCCAGCAGCTTCCCGCTGTCCTCTTAAGGTCGTCAGACCACCTGGTAAGAGGGCGTCCTACGCTCAGGGGGTGCTAACAATGTCCGGAAGCGATCGGGCTGCCACAAACGACGATGTTGTTTTATGAAGTTCTGTAAATATTGGTTAGAAACGTAACATGTAACAATACAAACTTAGAAAATGTTACAAACATTTATTTCCATTTAAATTTAGAAAATATTTATGAACCGCATTAAAACGTGTTCTCTAAAGTAAATAATGTGTTGGTTCCAAAATATAACGGACTTTGTGTGTCAATAATAATTATTGTTCTAAATCATAGGAATAAAACTTAAACTCTTCATCATCATCAACATCATCAGGCTACTTCCGTTCACTGTTGGACATAGGCTTCTCTAATGGCACGCCACTGAGCCCGATCTTCAACTCCTCGTATCCAACCACTGCCAGCCACTTTGCGTATGTCGTCACGCCACCTAGCTGGAGGGCGTCCTACACTACGTTTGCCAAGTCGCGGTCTCCACTCCAGAACACGTCTGCTCCAGCGGCTATCGGTTCTGCGACAGATGTCTAATAGTTTAATATAAAAAAGAATTCAAAAGATACTTTATTGGCAAATATTAGACTTTAAGAATCTTTAAAGACATACAGTGACAAAGTTTGCTTAAGTTATGGTTGCTAAAACAAATGAAGTACTTGGACATGGACAGGTATACACATGGACAAGCATCAGAAGGCTACAGTCAACACAGTAGTCATCTTGAACTTTACTATAACTATAACTATTTTCTACAAGATTCGAACTCTTTTTTAAACTTTCATTTTTTAAAAGCGAAGCCTCCGATCTGTAAGAATAAACATATTTGGCATAAGATGCTCTCTGCCTACGCTGTAGAGGTTCTGGATCTGTGATAAAATAATACCTTAATTTTTTTAAACGTCGCAGTACCTCGTCTACAGAAAAATCATGATGCAAAACATTATTTTTAAGACGCAAATCCGCTCTTTTGGCCCCACGTGTATTTTCAACGACTATCTATAGATTGTAAAGGAGTTTCCCATGAGTACATTTTTTGGCTCTAAGATGTCCACAACGTCCGCATTTGTTGCTCCAGCGTGTAATTTGTAAAGGGATGTGGTCTTAAGTGCTTGTAACTTAGTGGTGTCGGCGGATATGAAATGTGATGTACAAGATGCGACGATCTAGTTCAAATGACGAGTGACGAGTAACCAGAACTTTACTGGCTTATTAGTGTAATGAGGATTTAGTATTTAAAGTGATTGGTTAATATATTCAAGTTGTACTTATAATATATATATGAAATATGTATTCGTTGGTTCAGTGCTTAGCGAACCTGCTGAGCAGAGGGTTATAGGTTCAATTCCCATTTGTGACAAACATCAGTGTAATGAGCACGTACGTGTATTTTTTTCTATATCTATATAAGTATAAATATATACAAAGGTATGTGGCTCATCAGTACAAGTGTACATCACTGAACGTAAGATAGCGTAAAGCCGAAGTTAACGTAAGATCACGCCTGTAGTCTCCGAAGGGATAGGCAGAGGAGTGTAGTACACTCCCACTAATACTTGTTAAATTTATTCACTTATTGAAACATAACATTACTTTATAATTTACTATTTATTCTGCTTATCCCTGGGCTCTGTTAGGAGGTAAAATATTGTTAATGGTAATAAGTATTTGAGAACGTATAGGTACATATTCTATAGGGGTGGAGTGCTGTGTAACATACCCTAAATATGTATGTTAAAAGCATTATATATCATTATAATCACAAGAAACACTTGTTGGCCGATCCCTGAACCGTATGTCATGGGTCCGATTCTCACTCATGGTTCTTCCTGAGCTCGCTATGAAATCTTTCGACCCATGGAACATTCCTTTAGAATACTCCAAAAACCTTTAATTATACAAGCAACAGAAAGGGTTTCGAATAATATTTGTTCCCATAACATTATTAATATATGACTTAGACCTGTTTTACAGTTCGCAGAGTTACGATTTCCTAAAAATATGTTTGTGAAACATTCCCACTCAGAGTTAGTCCACGATTAGAGTATATGTAATCTCACTTTATATTCAAAATACATTTAATCACATTTACATCGTATCTTCAAATTTGCCAGTATTATTATAATTACATAATCACGCCAGGTCCGTAACGGTGTAAGTAGAGAGCATCGAATTCCAATCGAAATTTCTGCACGCTCACGTCCTTTTTTGAACTGAAATTTAGATATATTTTCCTTGAATTGCCCCTAATTATTGTGCGAAGAATATGTGAAATTCTTCTATAATTTCATCTCTTTCGTATTGTACGGCGTAAAAAGTAACGCACATGTAGTTGAAGCTGTCAATCATGTAATTGAGACTGAATAGTGAGTTCGGGAGTATCCTATATGTGATTTGTGCACTAACATATACGATTTAAAGTTACATTTTATTGACACAGTTAGTGTATTAATTACAGTGTTATGACGAACTCTATGTAGTTGAATAGCGACAGTTCCATTAAGAGTATGAAACTTGAGACGATAGGTGCAATATAGAGTTACATACTCGTATCTACGTCGTAGTTACGGATTTTACAGATGTGGCTTTGGTACTCACTATACATTGTGTAGAATGTGACCCTACATCGTAGACTATGAGACTTTATATTGTAGAGTACGTATCTATTGAGTAGAGTATGTGATATTATATTGGACTTCCCTTCTCTGATTTCATATGGTATCATCGTCCACATTTTTGTTTTTCTACATACCGAAAAAATTAGTTCCATACACTCGAGTTACATTATAACTGGACAGTTTGACATAGGAAACAATTTTTATCACGCATTTCCCTATAAAAAGTATGTAACTTGGGAAATTCTACCTATTCCTTCAACGGTATTTCCAGGACTCTATAGTGTGTTATTGTTATCGTCCCTTAAAGGGTAGGAACTGTAATATAGTATTGTTATTAGCAATTTAAAGTTGAAAAAAGGCGATATACCTTGTCTTGATAACAACGAATAGTTGATAAGGTTACAGAATAATGTATCATCGGTTTTGGATTTAATCTGAAGCGCGCGAGATATCAAGTATATTAAACTGAGACACGTGTAGCGCTTTGTCAGCCATTTCTGGGACAGATAATAAAATCTTATTTGGAAGACGTTTCGCTCATTGAACTAACATATCTATGTAGTTCAGTACTATCATATTTAGAGCTGCTATATTTTATTGTAATATGATGTTGTATATTACATAAGTGAGTAGTATATTTTATTGATCTCTATATGTATATATACATATATATTTTATGGGTTTGGAGAGTTGGTAGCATTCGTAGTATTCACGTGTTACCAAGTGCGAATCATTTCGTTAAATCAAGGAGGGCATGGTCAGTTCTGCGACGAGTGACCGGTTAGCACTGGTGTTCAAAATAATTGAGGTTACATCATGAGGTAAGATCCCCACTTCCTGTATAGTAAAAATAGTGTGATATAATATACGGTTTTTGCCACAATTCTAAAGGGTACCGAAGCATTTGACCTTAGGGGTTCGTCACAAATCCGAGGATACAAAACGATGAACATATTACACACACTTAAAAGAGGATTATAATTCATGAATTACAATCACAAACAACAGATATAGCTATATAAAAATGTACTGGTTGTTGATAATCATATGACGTTTATAAAAAGAATATACTTTGTTCGTAATTTCAAATTAGAACTCGAATTTAGCGATACGTAATTCGGAGAACATATCTGTGACGTTCCATTTGTGTCATTGGTATAGCGTGATTGTGGTGTATAAAATTAATTGTTTATGTAACAATGTTTGTGTGTGAGGGACCGTAATGTACGCATTATGGTAAGTAAGTAAGTACTCGTGAAAGCCAGTAAACAACGAGACTTGGCTGGCAGGGCAGTAGTTAATTTGAATTTGACTTAAAATTCGTGCCGAGGCCCCGTTCAGTTTTAAAGAAAAACAATATGAATACTTTTACGTTGGAGAAAAAAGCTGGCAGTGCTCGGGTGGTTTAAAAAATCGAATCATACCCCCGTCCTTGAAGGAGAGGCGTTCTCGCCGTCAACACATAAATCATATTTCTGGAGAATTTTTAAAAGTCCTATTGCTTTCGCGTATTTGCCATGTACTCCCCTAGGGGAGGGGGCGTGTGTACTTACTCCCTCGTTTCCTAGTTCTGCTGTACAGGGTGCTTGGGCTCACTTGTCGTTAGCTAGTGATTTGTGGCCTTGAAATGTAACGTGACTGGCAGATCCGGGTTCAATCCCACGATAGTATAAAACCGTGATTATAAGTATCCGGGTATTCAGATGAATGTATGAATTCAAATAAATTTTGAACACTAATTAGTAAGTAAATGTACAAAAGAAAGTACATATACAGAAATCAAATTTAACTCAAATTGATTTAAGCTATGAATGTTGGTTATACTGTCTTACATGAGTATCAATCGCAACCGATAACTCAATGTGTGGACAACAGAAAACTCTGGTCCATCACTATAGTTATAAGACTATTAGAATATAAGATCAAATAGTGTTAATTACTTTGAGTATGGTATCAATATCTATCCTACTTAAAGCTGATCGCAGACGGGATGCTACTCCTGAGGACTGAGCTAGTCGCCTCTAGTATACACGTAGACACATGCATCCTTCAAAACGAAACACAAATTGTTATAGTGGGTATTCTACTTCGTAGCAAATCATGATTTGTTTAATGTTTTAAAGCATTTCAAAACCCTTATAATACCATTTATTTACAAATTTTTAAACAAACGTTTCTTCATGTATGTGGTTTGCAAAGTTTATATTTTTCTAATTTAACAACAATCTTTAGTTAGAAGTATCTGGGACAAAAATAACACTGAAAAATAAGTAAGACATTTGAAGTATTTACAATAAAACAGTTGTAGTTCACTGAAATTATGTGAAAATGGAGAAACAAAAAAAAAAATTTTTAACACAATTAAAGTCAAAACAGGAGCCTCCTGTATAGCAGTAAGGCGCTGTGAGGAGCGAGGGCGGGCGGCGAACACGCGGCGCGCTGTATACGCGCGAACGGCAGACAAATCATCTTCGTTAGGGCAGATTTATGTTACGAGCTTTTATTTGATATACCATCGTTACATTTTATTTTTATCATATGAATACATTGTATTTTATTTTTTTATACTTTTTGATTTTAGAATTGACGTACCTATATGTTTCGTTTGTTTATCTTCGAGGAGACGAGAAGGAAATATGTTAGCTTGTTATAAACAATTTTGTGTAGATGTTATTGTCGTATATCTGATAGATAGTGATTTAATTGATTAAAATGTATTTGTTTTCATAGTTTACTTGATGTTGTTTGTTCATAAAACAGTTTACTAAATATTGTTTCACGAACACAGTATTTTGAAACTTACAAATGAAGCCGAGAAGGTTTTGTAGAGTCCATTGTATGTGTAGAGCGTTTGACCTCAAACAATATTCCAACAATCAGCCTGAAACCGGAAACGTCTGTTTTATCTGTGCCTCCGCGGAGTACTATACACGGCACACATGTGGTGGGACTAGGAAGAAAGCGAGCGAGGAAAAAATGAGGGAGACGAAAAACTAGAGCAGGACGGAAAAGTGGGCGAAAAACGAAAAATTTCACCCCCACACCCACACTCCGACGGCCCCTCGCACACGCACACACGCGTCTGAATACCGCGACTTAGCATGTTTGGTATTTGAACTTTCACTTTTGGGTGGAAAAATATGTTTTGAAAAGTAGCAAACAGGGATACGGTGAGCCTAATAGAAAGTGGAATATGCCAACCAAAACCACCTTGATCAGGTACGCAGTTCTAAATCCAGACGCAGTCAATTTGTTACTACTGAGCATCAAGCAAGTCCTTCAGTACTCTAGTGTGCTGAAAATCTTTACAGTTGCACCCATATCTGCTCTATTCTGTAAACTAGTATCACAACGCAAGTTCTGATCCTTGGAGAAGACTCGGGACTAGTGCATGTACTCCTACAGGTGTACTAGTAATTGTTCTCATAATTATTTGGTTTTATAATTATAAAATGAAAATTAAGGCTTTGATTTAAACGTGAAAGCGTATAAAGAGGGAAAAATTGTAAATATTTGGATTTAAATGCATAGGAACGAAATTATTTGTAGACAAATATAAACACTGACTATGAATATGTTATTGACAGATATATTGTGAAAGGTATTCCAAATAAATCCTGGGCTTTGTAACCTGGAAGGCTTATAACTTCCTCCAAAGCTCTGTTTGACTATATACTCATCATGATACGAATGAATTTATTTCAAAGTAGAACATACATTGTGACGGTTTACGAATGCTTATTCTCAATAGTGTTACTGGTTTTACTGAGAATATGATGTAAGTTATGTATTGCGTGAACTAGTTTATTGTTAAACATTACTTGGCATATTTTTGCAATCTTCGTAGTACTTATTTATTCATACATTTGAGAGAACTTTGCTGATTATGTAGTTGTTTATGAGAATACTACAAATTTGACAAGTTTTGCATTTGCATTCCAGACATTTTGGTTTTTTCCCTAAAAGTTAATAGTATATAAGTATGGTCATATTTAATGTGGCGAGTGAAATTCTATTCTATTGTGTGACATGTATTTCTTAAAGGAAAAAT
>DWEE01000787.1:0-15341 GCA_018245755.1 Parelbella macleannani | reverse complement strand
TTTCATAATAAGCTTTCATACACAGGACTTTCTTAACGGATTTTTTAAATCTCCGAAATGGCAGGGATTGAATTTTACTACTTATACTATTATACTAATATACTATTATAATTATGCTATTAATGGTATGTACAGATATTAAATAATTTAACACTTACATCACGTGTGTCAGTAATTAAAATATTTAATTCAATGATAAATGACATTAGTTTATATGGCCTAACAAGACTTTAGCTTTAGCGCTTGCAATAACTAGTCCAACGAGGTACTTACATTGTACAATAATATCTGCCATTGATTGAACGAGTAAATATACCTGGGAATTCCACAACAATCTAACATCCAAATCAAAATCGGTTTACCTGTTTAATAGCTTTAGTGTTACAGACAGACAAATTCACATGATAAACTTATATCTACTTAAGCCCTTTTTTTGTATTGGATGTTAAAAAGTTGGGACGTCACGATGACAACGTTCTTATGACTCATTACCACTAAGACAAATGGAACTACATAATATGAAAATAGATATAAAACGTTAAATCACGCCTGTAATCCTCGAAGAGGAAAAAATTTGTCTTTTTTTGTTTATTATTATACATATAGTTTAGCTATAATTAAGCTATTATTTAGGTGAGATCTGTTGCAGACTAGACGAATAAGAAGACCATAGCGACAGTTGCAATACGAACAAAAATGAAATATTTACATTTTTATAGCATCAACGTTAAATGTCATATAAAATACCTATAGCTTTAAATTATTGCTCTTTTAACAAGTTATTAAAATTTTTTCGTCGAAGATTTTTTTATAATATTTTAAATAATAGTGTTATAAAAGATATACAGGTTTTATACTGTTATACGTATAACGAAAAATAATATTTTTTCACCGTCCATTTAAAAAAAATTAGACAGACATATTTGAATATTTTACATATTTATGTATCTACCTGACTGCATACATTATAAATGTGGGTAAAAAGTACTAGGTTACACGCATAAAAAGAAACGAAAAGACTGGTAAGTTACATGCTTAAGAGAACGCCATCTGTATTCTGCTGTGAGCTTATCGACCGACCTTGGTTCGCGAGAAAAGGAAAAAGAAAACTTGTAATGTGAGCCAGTAACATGAAGAATAAGATGGATGCTTCACCTACTAGTTATTTACTACAATACTTGTCCATAGCTACGATGTTTTATAACGCCAAATAAATCGACGACAAATGTCAACCAAGTGGGTGATAAAATGAAATGAATGAATCATTGTTTTTTTTCTAACCTGACACTGCTAGCCGGTTTTTTTTATTATCGCTGTTCCGACTGTTATCGACATAATAATGTATTCGTAAGTCTCAGTAAACCTTCCCATTCCGAGAGGAGATTCGTGTTCAGTACTGACGCCATAGAGATTCATATGTAGTTATGATGTAATGAAGATGTTTCTCGCCTAGACAAAAACAATTGTTTCGTTTTTCGTTAAACGCTTGCGGTTGGACATTTTCGTAAATAGTGAAGAAGCGCACGAATAATAATAATGCATTATATATAGCAAGTAATCAGTGGGTCAGCGTGAGGAGCCGCGTGTTCTTTCTCCACTGATCTACGCACCTGCGCAAGCGCAGCCTCACCTCAGTAACCACATTTCAAAGGCAGCGCCGCACGCGCACCTCGGCCGCGGTTACTCTACGCCCGCGCGAAAATGAAATCGAGATTCTAAATTCGAAAACTGCTTAAATTTTCTTCACTCGTATTTGTTCGCGTCCAATTCGTTACAGTACGGTTCGGTTCCGATACATTTAATTAATTCTGTTTGTATTTATCAAAAGTAAAATCGTTTAATATGGAGCTATTTTTGTTTAATAAAATACCTAGTGTTTTTTTGATCTCTCTCGTGTTGCTAGCCAGTGCGCAAAAAAATTCAAATAATGGTCGAGATCTTGGTGAGTATTTAATAAAATACATTATTCATATTGGCACATTATACTAGTTAGAATACATATTATAACTATTAAAATATCTTAAATATACCTATTATTCTGGTTTTCAAGGCTACTGATATAATTTTTATTGAAATGATACACCGTATAACACGACTACGGCGACTGGGAAATTTAAAATGTAACTAACACAATTTATTTCAAATTTTATTACACTTGCTTAAAAACAAGGCGATGTAGATTTTTTTATAGCATATAACAAATAATTTCTATAGTAATGAAACCTATGTTTAGTATCCACTCACCTTTATCTGCAGTTCCAGTACGTACCTACGAGATGATACTAAGATTGGACGTTGTTCGTACCACATAATGTTAATCGATTCAACTTTAACAGTTATTTCTCAAGGACTGTCTTAAAGTTACTTTAGTGTGATCGACCTACATTCGTAGGACATTATATTAGTCATATAACTTAGCGAAAAGTGATCGAAGTCGGCGAGTTTGTATAGAGTGATTTTAAGTAGAAAACTTAAGTCAGGTCTGTAAGGATTGATATTTGGCACTCAGTGATCTCAGTAAAGGACCTGATCTAACGATGTAAAGATAATATTACAATAGTGGGATTTTTGTTATATTATAATTATATTTGGTGCGATTTCTTTAAATTGTGATAATTTATGTGTCAGATTAAGGAAATATTGGGCCGTTATATATAATAGTTTCGTTTATTACATAACTGCTTATGTACTATCGAACTGATAACACTCTGAGAGTTTCATTGACGGTTGACAAAATAAATATTGAAATATTTTATTGTTATCGGTACGATCATTTATAATAAGAGGAAAAACTTGGAAAGGTATCATCACCCTACCTTCGAAAGGTGATAATCGAATTATGTAGCATTGTTGGTTGGTCATGTGTTTACTGGAGGTGATTGCTAAGCCGGGGGTGTTGAGTTCGATTTCCACCTAGCACAAATAAATATTTGTGTGATGAAAACTAGTGCCTGGAACTAAAAAATTATGTATTTATATTATTATAATTATGTAGTTTATAAGCTGATGTCCCAATATATTTATTATAGTTTATTATAATTCATTCTTACCTCAAAAGTTCCTTTAGAGGCTGCTTTCGCATAGAAATGCTTCTGATACTTCATTGGAATGCACCTGTAAATATCACCTGTAACAAACATGCCTTCAATTCTAAATTTAATTCTAGAAAAAAATATATATCTTTCATTAATAAAACGGTACGTAATGATAATAAAATTGTTACGCATCTTTTAAAAAGAGAAAATGCTTAACGATGATGCAACACTTTTAGTTTTGTTATGATAATATTATGAGGTACTTTTATTGTAACAGTTAAAAAATTTAAAATTTTTTCTTTCGCAAATATGAGCGGATGTGGACGTAAAAGTTGATTTTGACGTGTCGTACGCGCAATGAATATTGAATGTTGTATGTTGCGCTGTAATACATATGTATATACAAATATAATAAAAAATATACATATATACATCTTTACATACTGTCAGGTACTGTTTTTTGATAAAACTAAAAATGCAGAGAAACTAGCTGGGCTATTTTTGTTATAGTACCGTCACGCTAGCCACCTTTTAGGATAGGCAAAGCGCACCGAGTGTAAATATTTCCTGTTAAATATTACCATTCAGACCTGACGGACTTCTTTTACATCCATAATTTTTTCCATCCAAGCCAGATTGTGACTGCTCCAGTAGCAATCACAATCTGGCTGACTGGCAAAGTTGCCATGTGTCATTAAGTCCGTTCTCTGTTAACAGCAATAAAAGATAATTAGATAAATTAATTAATTAGTAAATTAATAACTCTTACAACGACAGAATTATATTTTAATCGTTTGTCTAATTTCCATTCTGAGTACGTAGTAGGTATATTTTTGTCTCCTGATACTATCAAAAAACAAAAATATTATTGTGACTGATCAGTTGGTCCAGCGAAGCTAACCACTCAGTTAGGATTTCGGGTTCAATTTCCATCCAAAATTTTTTTTGTACGTTATTCTTTTTTTCAAGTCATGTATGTGAGTGTATATTTAGAAATGTATTTAACGCACTTTCTCAGAGGTCTGTTTACTATAGCACCAGATCTGCCTAACTAATGTAGGTTCAAATAACCAGCTACGAATTTATTCAAAAATATATTCTGCTATTATATGACATATTTCGTAATTTATGGAATTTTTTTCGAAACCACAACGAGTTATTACAACGGAAATTAACACATAGCGGTGTTGGACAGGTAATAATATTTGTAGACACACATCTATTAATTGTGTGTTCATTTTCGAATAATATTAAAAAAATATGTTATTATTTGTGTGTTTAACAATCAACAAAGCGAGTGTTATTCAGGTTTCGCGTTTATGAGATTTTTGAGCCTTTTAATGCATGTAGGACGATCATCGGTTTGTTAATGTAATTTAAAATTAAGGCAAATTCAGATCACAGTAGATTAGCGGGGAATAGTGCTAATGTCCAACAGTGGGATGTCAAAGGATTAACGAGAAAAGTTCGTGTTTCTCATTATATATAGGTACTTAGACAATTACGTTGACATGTAAAACAATATATCCGGTTAGATGATGGTGATCAGAAATGCTGCAGCTTTGGGCTGGGAGTAGCAAGCTGAGGACAAAGCGCGATGGCGCTCCGAATGTGATAACGCGCAGCAGTGGCTTAGGACACGTGATGATGTTAAACGAAAAATATTTTTATAAAATTGACGTTCATACCAAATATTGGTAAAATACAAGAAGTAGAACCAACATTTCCGAATCATTATAATTATATTATCATGAATAGTGTTAAATGTAAATTATTAATATATTTTTAAGAAAAATTATTATAATTGGTGTTAAGGTCATAATAGTCACTAAGCATACGGTTTAACGGAAACCATTGCCCAAGTGTGGAGCACAGGCGAAAGTCTTTCTCAATCGTTATAAATCCTAGTTAAACTAATGATTGACATGGACCTAATATTACTAATTAGTCAGTTCACGGTTGGAGTGCCTAATACTATCAAGGTGATCAACAGGTGATTATTTTGTACTCATTCAAAATTCCATACACTTATATAAAGAATGCTCTAGGGTTGTCAAATATTCCAATAAAGAAAATTGTGGCATTAAAAATAAATTAGAAATTTATATTAGATATTGTATTTAATAAAATAATGATAATTTAACAAAATAATGATAATTTGACCATTACTTACTCATTTTTAATTGTAATTCTATTCAGAGCTGTACTACAAGAAAATAAAATATGTTTATGACAAATTAAATATGTCAAAAACAAATGCCAAACATTTTAATAAAAGGTCAACAAATTCACTCGAGCCAATGTATAAAATGCTACACAATTGAAAAAAAACACGATAAATATCGTAACTGAAGATCACACGGCGGCAACCCTACAACAGCTACTATTATATATACGAAGTCATATTATAAAATGCTTCGGATCGGTTGGTAGTGGTACCACCACTTTTACTTTTAGTGACACAACTGTGAATGTGATTTCACTCTCGGCAACCAGTTAATGATTGGCGTGCGGTGGCCGCTTAAAAAACTGCACTAATAAACATATTTGATAACTTTTTAACTTTGTTTTAACCGGCCGAGTACTGGCCGGCTAGAGGAGTAACTATGTAGGTACTACACAATAAATAAAACATGTAAAAAAAAATATTTAGAAAATTCTACACCTTGATATATACTATGACAGTATTTCCGACTTTTCAGCTACGCTCACATATTTGATATATTTACCTATATTAAATCAAGTGTTAAAGCATAAAATGGTTTAACACTTAATGGTCAATACCTATTATATATAATTTATTTAGGTTAAAGTGTTACTCACGCACATTTTTTCGAAATAGTCCAACTAGTTTTGAACCTATACGAGGATCTTCTCCATGGGCTCCTGCCGATCACTGTTATGTCACGGCGAAGACTGGGACCGAGGCGAGTTCTGAAATAGTTACTATGCCTAGGCTATGCCGAAAAAACACGTGAGTTCAGTCTGTACATAATTTAATTAACAACCTGTTACACCAAAAATAAAATAACATGTTTTAAGTGAAACTTTTTTTATAAAATGCTTTAAGGATAAATTAATGTTTTTATGGTAATGTCACAAATTTTATGGGCAATAAGAATTTATATTTGAAATGTAGTCGTATACTAATTTATAAATATATTCGTAAATTATTTGAATTTCATTAAAAAATTGTTATCTGGGACAAATAGAAAAGTGATAAGAAAGAAATAAAATGTTTAATTTTGTCTTAAATAGGCATCTACATATAAATTCCCACCTTGATGTTATCCAATGTTGATATCGGTATGTCGACTGCCTTGTTGGGCGATTGGTTGCAAGCGCGACTGCCGATCGGGAGGTCCTGGGTTCAAATCCCGGGTCGGGTGCTATTAGATTTTTCTAATTCAGAATTTCTTGTAGTGATTCGGAGTCTGGATCTGTGCCCGGTATATGTCAATTCACCACCTATTCCATGAGACTTAACCATAACTGGTGAAACGTGGGAGTGTACTGCACTCCTCTGCCTACCCCCTCGGAGACTACAAGCGTGATGTTACGTTACCTACATATTTTTATACATATAGAAATGATTGTAATATATAATAATATTAATAGGTCGACCAGAACTTTTTATGTATTAATATTCTCACTTTACTAGTTCGATTAGCAATAATTATATGAATACATATTAATATTTTATCATCTTGAAGCAATAAACTATAAGCTAATAGTTTAATATTTTATTATAATATTTTAAAAAAGATACAATTTAAATCACATTCCTTTTTTTATCTTATCCATTTTTTATTGGCGTTTTAGAAGGCTAGTTCTTTCCCATTAGAATCTTTGTAGATACACGTTGTTTGATTTGGAATAAAAATATTGCACAAAAAAGGAATAACCGATTTAAATTACAATCGATGAAGTTTAGTATGTTATTAGAAAATCGTTGTCCGTATAGACAAAATTTTTATTATAATTTTGTATATAATTACTTATTATATTAGAACGCCAGGTCACTTACAGGGTTAGCAGCATCGAGTGCCAAATATGTTTATCATTGCCGACCTCACGTGCTTCTTTTATATTTGTCTTCTTTCGGAGTCTTTCGTCTTCCTCATCAGTCCGTATTTTATATATTTAATGAAGATAGGTGAGTCTCGGTCTTCCTCAAGGCTTCCATCCATCAAAATACACATTGCATTACCGTTTCCTTCATGACTACCCCAAATAAAAAGTTTATCGATACTTAAACTCTACGTTTTCAATAATTTTTATAATTACTATTGTACTCGTGTGTTGATGTTTACGAGGCCTTTCATTCACCACATTGGCTCATTCGACCGAACTGATGAACCGAACTGAACCGGACTGATGATAACTGCTTACTAAATAATCGTAACGAACAATAAAATAGAGGTAACAAAAACAAATTAAAGGTAACTAATTCATGCGTTGTTACCATTATTCGAAAAACTAGATAAAGGTGCTAATGTTAACAATAGTACCCATTAATATATTATGTAACGTTTATATTACTCCGAAAAGTAAAGCGAATTAATAATTACTATACATCGAAATGTCTATCTGCGTCTAAGTGTCGTGTTTCAATGAGGCAACGTAAGAAAGTTAATGCAATAATGCAATTACGGGCACGAGAGATTATTAAGGCTATTGGCAACACGTAGTCGCGACCTGCCCGGCATTTGTAAGTAATTGACGTATAAAGAGAATGATGAATATTATAATAATCTATTGCATGTTAATTTTTATCCAGCGCGCTAATATGTTGACAAAAATTAAGAAGAACATATGAAGATGCAAGTAGACAGAATGAGAAGACTATTAAATTGTTGTGTACTTTACAGCGTTAAGTGTTTCTATGAAAGAAATGTTTGGTGTGCAGAGGAATTGAAGAATGTCAGGTTAGGCATAGTTAACATTTATATAGACGAAGAGCTATAAAAATATATATAATCTGTGTTACGACCAGACTAAACTAAATATAATATTAACTGTCCATATTCATATTGATAATTACAAGTGCAAAGGTCTGTGGTCAAGCACATGATTTAGATAAACGTATATAGGTAGACTTTGACATTGGGACCTCAATAACGTTCTAACTTAAATATGTATGACATTCAAATTTTTAAAACCACTTAAACATATAAATTTATATATGCTCCTATTAACATTATATTAAAATTAATTAAAACAAAAGGGATAGTGTACCGTAATTTAAAATTCATAGTAACAAAATAAAAATAAACAAACCATCTAGGATCCAAATGGTACATATTGTTTGTAAAAATAGGTAATTATGGGATTCTATTTTAAAAAGTGACTATTAAGTGACCTAATGTAAATGGATTGGTGGAAAGGACCGTCGGTAGGTAAGTCTATTATTATGTGGTCACGTTTTTTTGGACTTTAAGGTGACATTGAAGCTTTGAAATGTTTTATTGCAATATTTACATTAGACGACAGAGAAAATAAACTATATATTATTACAAAGTCACGACGGCTACAGATGGCAACACAGAAAAAACGATACAGCACCTCTCCCTTACAGTTATAATTAACTTTTTTTAATTAATGAAGCAGTAAATGAACAGAAAGTCACATGTGTCAGCAGCCGCCCATAGACATTTATTAGAGGACTGTTGTTATAAGACTGTTATTGTTAGTGCAGTTTAAGTTAGCTATGTCGGTGACTTTAGTTGAAATCATTTATCAAATATCGATAATAACTAAAAATAGTTTTCTATTTTTTTAATAAACAAGGACAACAATGGACAATATACCTGATTACGTGTAATTCATAATACGTTTGCGCTAAGTACCGACATGTAACATACCTAACTTAAGTATCTACATTTCCAATGCTTACAGAAGTTAGTCTCTAAGCATCAACCCATAAGACGTACAAATTATTATCGTACGTGTGTTAATTAGACATTCACGGCACTGTGCACTTCATCGTGGGCAGTGGCCATAGCTTGAACGCACCAGGTCAATGCTAAGATAGATTTGGGCAAGTTACGCATCATCGCTACGCTTAAAGAAACTAGTTATATAACATTTAAATTTGATTTTTAATTTATACAACAGTAAAAGCTGTGGGCGCGCTTGCTATTGGTGCTCGTAGTTTTGCTTTGTGGTTTTTAAAAGTTAAAAGATAAGAAATAAAAAATGATGGTTACTTTTCTTTAATTTCCAAAATTAAAAATTTAATTCAACCTATAATAGGTATTGGTAATAAGGAAATACGATATTTTTTTTTTAATTTCGAAAATGAACTACCCCCATTAAAAATAAGGCCTGTTTTGTTTGTGCAATATTATTAAAGAATTATGTTTTTATTCCAGTTGAAATATTTCGCTGGAACACATGTTAATGGTATACGTTGGCACAAAAAGCGTGTGGGCCGCCTAACGATGAGCGATGTTGCCAACATCCGATATACGACACTTTCCATCGCTGTTAGTGCCAGTCCCGTGCTGTTGCTGACAGCCCGTCAATTAAATGGACGGCGAAAATATAAAGCCGCTTGACCCGCTTGGTGGATTAAATTATAATTGTTTAATGCAATTCGATCCGAATTTGTTCAAGGTTAATTCTAAGTCGCAATAATTAAAAACTAGAATTTCAATTTTAAATTACCTTATCTAGCTTTCATTTAGTTTCATATTTATATAATATGCAGTTTTCTTCGTAGGTATAAAATATAGCATACGTTACGGTTCCAAAGCTACGGATTACTATAACGCGGAAAATATTTGTTCAATAAAACATGGTGTTATGACAACACTGTTGGGCAAGAAGAATTTATATTAAGGTCGTCACAGACGGAAATAATATATGTATTGTAGCAACGCATTTTACGAAATATTAGAATATACATATTTTCTATAGCACCGTTCGAGTGACTGCACACGTAGCTATAATATACATAGATATGTACTTATATATCATTTTCTTACGTCGTCAACATATATGTGAACAGATATAGCAAGTATCTCGGTATATCAAAACATTATTACGTAGATAAATACCGCAAAGACATATATTAGGTGTATAGTATAGTTACCTTCCGAGGTACTTAACTGTAATATGTATTTTTTATAGTACAACATTTTTATACGTATATATATATAACACAAGCCTGTGATGACCTCTAACTTCGTATGATAAAAAATAAAGCAAAATTAGTTATCTACGTAGTAATAACTCATACATATACCCAATTAGCGATTTTCGGTTTTATGAAACTTTACTAGATGTAATAATTACTTTCAACATAAAATTACGTTGATATATGTATGAATGTGTGAAATTTTTGTATTATATTTTACATTGTTTGCTAACGAATGAGATTCGAGAATGAAAGTATTGACCAAGGCTTAAAAAGTAACTACGAATAAAATAATCAGAGCGCTTGACAAAGAGAGTTCAATACACTTTTTAGTTATCTGAAGCAAAATTGATATAAGGGTCAATTCACATGATTATTTAGTTGTAGTCAGTCATTATAGTCAAAATTGACTAGGTATATTATTATAGTCAAAATACAAATAGAACACTTTTAGTCGGTGTCGGCACATAGTCAGGGTACGGTACATTATAATCAGAACTGCGTACAGAACAGCGTAATTACTGCTTTCATAAAGTATTTAGTATGATCTAGACCTAAACATGTTTAAACTATTTTGACCATAATATATTAAATTTCTAAAATCATTTTCATTCTTCAAGCTTTACACTTAATGAAGTGTTTGTATTTAACACATATTACATAATGACATAAAACAAGTTAATAACTCATATACATACTATTTTTTACGGTTTGACGTATTTGACAAAATGACGTAAGAAGGTACTTGATCATGACCAGAACGTGAGCTGGTCATGAGCAGATTACAGTGTGGATCGACCCTAAGTGTTTTTTATTAGACTTTAGTTTGATTTAACTGAAGTGTTTAAATAATAGCTGTTCGACAAGTTTTTCCATGTCTTTGTCGCCAAAAAACAAACATTGGTCTAAACGCGAATTCAATAAGTGACGTTGACCTTTATGATAAGTAGGTATTTATGTTTTACACACAAATGTTGGATAGTTTTTGGCACCGCTTGGAAATTCCGATGCGGATTGTCATTAAAGTCGTCATGTTTACTACGAGGCTAACAAAACACCACATAACATTATGTTAAACATTTATTATATACCGGTCGAACCGGTAAATACCGGTTTGTCTAGCCGGAAACTCTTTCATTGGCAGCTCGGATATTCTCAACTATAGTGATAGAGAATTTTTTACACCTCATAATGAGAAACGTACGTAATAAAGTTTCTACTTTTTATCTAAATTAATTGTTTAAAACAATACAGAAGATCTCGTTAAGATCATCTTGAGTACTGTCATCATTGTAATTTTATTAGATTATATTTGAAAATGTTCTCTGTCTATCTCGTAAGAGAATAGGCGTGATGATGTAATAGTAACCAGAGCTATTAATATGCATGCGTTATTGTCCGCACATTATTGGCAATATTACTGTAAACGTGGTGTAGGACAAGGCAAACCCGGGGCGCCTAAACTCTCATTAGCCATCTTAGAGAACGCTTACGAGTATTGCCAGCAGGGAACTGAGATAGGCTGATGATGATTGCCAATACCTCCGACCTTGTTTTCATGAGATCATCTTTCATACATTAAATTCTTCTCACCTTCATCTTCATTATCAACCTTATTATTGTTAACAAAGCGATTAAAGTCGTAACCTGTTTCGTTGGGCAGCTCGGAGTTGGCAGACGAGTCCTAGATCTAGAGTGCAATTAAATAAACACTATTTAGGAATATATACCTATACACTACTCTGCCCTTTCAGATCTTCCTCCCATGCCGTAATAAAATCATGTCATTTATCGTCTCAAGTTAAAGTGACTAAACACCCACTGCAACGCAAAGGCTAGATCCGCAGTTAATACAAAATAATGGGCATTTTTGAATTATGTTTTTCGGCGCGAAAAATATATCCGTCGCGACCCTATTGCAATTCGCGGGAGTTAATGAAGATGGACCTCGTATAAGCCCGAAATCAGTAGGGTTGTTCGAAAAAACTACACAGGAGTTATTCTCGTAGATATTTATTCATCTTTCTGACTACACATGAAATGGAATAAATAAATCGTTTTATTATATTAGTACTATAATGAAATGTCTAGTTGGATAATAACGCGACACTCCTCAAAAGTGTCCCGATCAGCGATAGTAGCGTGGCGGGCGGTGTCGGGTGGCGGCCTTCGCGCCGATACGCCCGGCAGCCACAGCCGCGGTGGCCGGCTGCAGTCAGACTGTCTCTCGCTACCATTGATACCACATATCTGTATTAATTACTCTACTTTTGTACATCATTTAACATGTAACGCTTAACGTGCTTTTCGGTTATCTAGCTTTACTATGACAAACAATACGTGAGGCAACGTAGTACATAATTATGTAATAAATAATCAACATATGAAGGTATATAGGTAACTATTAGTGTTTTTATTTTCAACAATATGCTTTAGTTTTATTCAACTGTCTTTTAATTAGGTGGGGTGAGAATTACGTAACGTTAGGTCTAAGAATTGCCACCGTTTGTGAAGAGAGTACTTTGACTGGGGCATTTTAAATTCTGTAATTATTTTGTTCTGTAAAAATAGAGATATTCGCACTGTCAGAGCTCTCTGCCAACACTTGACATATAATGATAAGAGTAAATTTTGATATTTTTAATTCATCTCTCACCTTACTAATTCCACCACATGTTACTATATATATGAAAACGTGTGACAAAATTTTACATAAATAAAATTGTTCCTTCATAAATGTATCTAGATTTGGGAATGAAAAACAAGCACATCTACCTATGTTGTATATTTGTAATGTGTAATAAAATTCTCATGCTATTGTGCTTTTGAAACTATTTATGAAACCTATCAGTTAATTACGTCAATAAGTAAAATGTACTTATATCAATAAGACTAATAATATTATACATTTATTGTATTGTATGTAATTAAAAAGTAAATTAAATGTTTTTATTGCCTGCTTAAAAGGCCAATTTTGTCAACTTAACGCATTTCAATTTGTAATTTCAGTTTTATTTGAGGTGGCAATAGCACAAATAAATTCTTTGTTCTCGATTCATAAGCGCACACGTGCTAATTGCCCTTTGACCGAAAACACAAAGTACGTTCGTGAAAGTTACCGTTGACGTTTAGTTAATTATAAATACACGGAAAAATTTGTAAAAGTTTGTAACAATAACTCTTGCTTATAATCTTATGTAACTATTGCAACAAAAACTATTAACAAACTAACAATTTAAATTAGAAAAATACACCGTAAAGATCTAACCAGTGCGATTATAAGATAATAAGTAAAATGTAAGGTAATATTTTAGTTTCGATATCATACTATGAAATGATTATAACATTGAACAATGTACCTAATTGCAACCCCAATTACGGACTTGAGTTCTGTGTACTATTATTTATAGTCCTATAAATGATTAAATATGGAGTCGTATCGTTGTAATAAATCCCTTAGAGTGTGCTATAAAATCTGATAATAAGCTTTTCCGTACTGTACGAACGGGCCTCTGTGACGTCATCAAAGGTTTCACGTTATCGCGCAAAGGTTGTACATTTCACGACAGATCGCAATGTGTCATTATCGCGAACGTAGACACATGTCGCCTTGACAGTACCAATAATTGTTTAACAACCGGACATTGACATCAAATGTCAAGTCGGTGTTCCTGAGATGGAAGCTATAATTTTGAATTTAGGAACTACATATGTGTTATGTCTAATACTGGTGTTTCAGTCGGTACGAGGTCATTCATTCATAAGTGTGTAATATATACAGACAATAAAACATTGCGACGAAATTTACACACCTGAATGTTACGTAATGTTTTCTTTCGTGTCTGAAGTTTAGAAACCCACGCTGAAATGAGTAGTGAGGATTACTACGGCCTTGACAGCCTAACCTTCGCATTCATAAACAGTGCTGCGAGGAAATCAATCCTTCTAAGAGTTGTCCATATTAAGGTCCATTGTGTGTGAAGAGACGTTACCTATAACTAAACACCTATGTTTAGAGTCTGTCAATCTATGTATATAAGTCGTAAGCACACGAGACTGAATATGGCCTTGCCCTTTTCATTCTGTAAAGATACTCTAACAGGGGAACGATAAAGGTGTTGATGATGGAATGAAATTGATGATGTTATTAATTATGTGTGTGTGCCCTTGTACAACTGTTTTTGTGTTCCTTTGTGTCTCTCCCTTGTTTTTTTTTCTGTGTGTACATAAATAAAATAAAATAAAAAAAAAAAAAAAAAAAAATAATTATGTGTGCGTAATGAACAGTTGAACATCAAAATTTAAAAGCTGATATACCTACTTACTATATTCTACAGTATGTTTATAAGTCTTATAATACATCCACTTATGAGAGACGTCAATAAATAGTCTCTTAATTGCTTTTGTTTAAATTAAACAAACTAATTTTTCAAACAACCCGTTAAAAAAATTATTTCTCGTTATTCAACATCAATGGCGATATAATTGGTAATCATTAATTTCCCGCTGTGTTTCAAACGTAGTAAACAACTACCGTACAGAAAAGAAACTAGTTTGATGGGCAATCAGAAAATAATGTGTGTAAACACATATATACAGAAAGGAAATTGTGTCAGTTTGTATGTCCGGTAATGTCTGAAATTATTGTATTTATTCTGTTACCGTTAAAAAGATACATTATTTCTAATGGCCTCACACATAGTTTCAGAATACATAAATATATATAAGATATCTATGTGCGTATTCGAAAACTAAATCTAAAAAATGGTAAATATCACAGTCCCCACAGAGTGCATTGCTTGAATAGTTATAGGTGTATAGAACATTTTAATAGTGAAATGTTCTAAAAACAAGTCCGCGACAACATTTCGTTTAAACATATAACTCACAGGATCCTAATTAATTATAAATCGAAAATGAGTTTTTTGCGAAACTAGTTAATGGATATAATTTTTATTGTATATATGCCTAAATAAGTATATTTCATGTCTTAAGTCCCACATTTAGAAGATATTTGTCTTACCCACTATAAAGCCACTACTATTGTTCTGGCCGGGCGATACCGGAGTTGGGCGCTAGTATGAATAAACTTGGGATCTTCAAAGTAATTGCGTGGTATCGAGAGTTACTGCTGCCTGACCTTAACCTTTCGCATCGTTATGAAA